>BKCP01000001.1:2372565-2388388 GCA_008636005.1 Striga asiatica
GAAAAAACTAAGACAGTATCTCTGCACAAAAGGAGTTGCTTCAAAATCCAAAAGACAGTGAAAATTTAAAGGTTTAGGAGCTGTTTAAAAACCATACTAAGAAGAAATTATTTCAATTTACCGGGGCACTCAACAACTTCTTGGCTAAAGCCATACCTGTTGGATTCAAAGCCAGTAAAGGGTAAGAACACAACTATAGAGAATTAGAGATTTAACATCTGGATAAATATATAATATGTGACAGTAATAAAAGAGATGATAATGCTTTATATGCCCATTAGCAAGACACTGCACACACATCAATCACAGTATTCTTTCCAGTTCTGCAAGCATACAAAAGACTAGTTCAAACACAAATTCACTAAACAATTAATAGAAAATGGACCAAACGCTGACCTCAAACATGAATATAACAAGCTTGGGAACATTGTTTAATATAATATTCTTACAGTAGAATGGGAGAAGGAGGCCGAACATGCCAAGTTGGGAGGCCAGTTACTGGATCCTGAGTCAGAATCATGCAAGATGCAAATCATTATATTTGAAAAAGCCTAAGCAGTCATAAATTATTCTCATCGACAAACATTTAACTATTATAAAAGCTTCCTGTGGTAAGATAACCACCGTAAAAGGCCAGAAGCTCAATTGCAGCTCATGGCTTCTCCATGTTCCCCAATCTTCAGAGAAAAGTGGCCACATCCAATGAGTAACATCTTCCCAACCAATCTATGATACGAATTTAGGACATAAAAACAAATAAAACTTGCTTAATCAAAAAATAGTAATAATAATATAACCACTTGCTTAAACAAATAAAACTTGCTTAATCAACTTGCCGAGGAGAACTTAAATGAGAATAACTGCAATAAAAATGTTGGACCTTAAGATTTACATCTTTAGGAAATTTTCACCATGAAAAAAATCATAGCAAGATTCAAGTGGAGACAAGTAAAGCATGAAAGATAAAAGTTCACAGCTTATGAATGTAAAATATATTGCAGTATACCAGCAGAAAGCTGAACGATATACGATATGCATACCTTACCAGTTGGAGCTTGTTGAAGATACTTGTACAAAAGAGGAAGTTCATTCCTAAACTGACGTTCAAAAGACGAAGGGGCGCTGGATTATATAAAAAGGAAAAGTTACAACTCTCTATAATGTTTATAGTAAGATAATAATCAAGTGTCAAAAACCCTAAATAAGAGAAAAATAGGTTTCTGGCTGCAAAATGAAACTTCATATTTTTTACAGTATTTCTGCGTGCAAAAACTAACTAGGAATAAGCTAAAAACTTTCCCACTTGATGGTACCAGGAGATGTGATTTACATTTTTTGTAAATGGGGACAGTCACTCAATTGTCTAAAGCTGTTTCAAATGACAATCAGATAATGCTGGGCATAAAACTTCAAGTTATCCTACTTCCAAACTTCAGAATTTGATCAAAGTTTTCTACTAATGAGCAATAGGACTACGTAGCCTAGAGAATTTATATTTAGGTTAAGGAGTAAATTAAATGTCTTTAAATAAGAATAACTCCATAGGTTTCTGGATTTGTAATTCCTATTTTAGGTGGTTTGGAATCAATAACATTTATAGATTTGTAAGTTATCAGAAAAGAAGGAGAAAAAGATATACAATGATAGGACTTGAAAAGAGAATAAATCATGGATTGGAATTTAGAGAGAGAGAGAAGAGATCCGCTCACATAACATTATCCTTACTTCGACCTACAATCCAGGCAAACAAAATAAATGATCAATATCAATCACTTCATATTCCAACAATTCCACATAACAGATTTTGAATCCAAACCAATTTTCCTCAGTCTAGTGGAGTAGAATTGTGATGTAAAGCTTAATAAAAATACCTATATGGAACAACATATGGAGCAGCAACAACACACCGAATATCAAATAGTTCTGCAAGACTCCAACCTTCCTGAACATAGTAAAACAAATTTTTAATTGGGAGTTCTTCCAAATAAGCCTCATTCTAAGTGCTAGTGTCTACTCACAGCCTCTTAGCTAACAGAATAAACAAAGCGACCATCATCTGATGAAGTTGTATCTTCAGCTCTTATTTATGTAGACAAAAAAGAGGGGAGAAAAAAAAACATAAGCTTTTGTGGATCCCCACTTAAATTGAGTTCACTATACAAAAGCCACTGGGTCTAGAATTGGTATTAGTATCTTGCAAAAAATTTACAAAAGGTGGCATGCTAAATAGTGGATAGAAACAGAAACTAATACTTATAAGTTGCTTGTTTAGTTTGTGTTTGAAAAACTAAACATACTACAGTCAACGAGTTTCATTCAATCATACTTCTCCTATAGTTAAGGAACTTCAAGAATTCCGTAGCACCCGTGTCAACAGTGCACTCAATAACGTACTCAACTTAGCACACAGCAGCTACTCTGCCTCGTGTTGAGCAAATGCGAGTTATATCTTACTAAGTACTGCATGGAGCCAAAAGATTTAATAACATGAACTGAAAGGGAAATGGAGGGTTAAAGTTGTTATTTGTGTCAGAATTATGAAAAAACTGACAAATGCTTATCGGCTCATAACAAACTCCATCTGAGCACTCACGGAACCCTCCTTCGTAACAAGGTGGTTTTAATCGTTACAATATTGAAATCCATACTTGAAAAGAATTGAGTGTATAGGAAATACGAAGTTCCAGACGTCAACTAAAGGTGATTTACAAGATGCCAACTGCATTCAACGTTCAACCAACGTGTGATTTTGTAAATTCTGCAGGTTGTATTACCTAACAAATAACACCAGGACATTGGTCATCAGACTATTGCAAAATTAATAGGTCACACCTCTAAATTAAATGTATCAGTCTGCAATAAACCTTAGTCTCAGCTTTTTCCAAATAATCCTTGTCCCGATCATTAAAGAAACCAGATAACTGTCTCCCGGTTAACATGCCTGACATGCACTCTTTCAGAATTGAAACAGATATTTTCTTTGGCAGCTTTCTTTCAGCTATCCACTTCATCATGTTAAAAGATTTTGACAGTTTTATAAGAAACCAAAAAATGCAAAAGAATTTGACAAGAAGTTACCAGTGCAAAGAAGTTTATGATAATAAGATCACCATCAATGGTCGGGGTTTCTCCATAGATGCTTTCAACAACTAAAAGACATTCTTGCCTGTGTTTTCTCGTGATCTCATGCTTCTGCATAGAAAAAGACCCCTCTGTAGAGCCTGGTATATCAGATAAACATGGATGAAAAATTCACATAATGGCATCCTAATGTTGAAGCAAAGTATCTAATCATACAGATTGAAGAGAGATCTCAACTCATTTACTGCCTAATGGAAACTAGCTTTTTCTAAATTTAAGGAGATAAAAAGGCCTTATAACTTAGTTCTTGTGATCCAACAAAAAAAAAAAGAAAAGGAAAGAAGTTTGGTAAAAAAACATGTAGTCGCAGAGACCTCCAGTATTGTTATCTTGCACAGAAGATAGAACGGGTGGCGAAAAAATTGGGAAATATTGAACTCCTTTTGTTCCCAGATGACCACGCACGTCCTGCAACCCATAATGAATCTGCTAATTATGATGATATTACCAAATAAAAAGTTAAGCTCAAAGGACAATGCAAGGGGAAAAAACAAAAGAAACATAAACAAAAACAAACTTTATATCAAATTTTAAAACCATTAGCAAGGCTCTTGTAAAGATTAAAATTAAAGTTCATGATTTAATCCAATGAACTTGGCAAAGTTATTATTGATCAAAACAATAATGTTTTGTGATTAGGATGTTATAATCAGAGCCTTAAGTTGAGAAGGAGCTACATAAGTTTCAAAAAGGTGGTAGTAATTATCAGCTGCTCAATGATTGATAATGAATAATGCTACTATACATCATGTAACTCAGAGTCTGCAATTTGACTAGAGGTGTATAGGCTCATTAGTTCAAGATATCAAACTCATAGCTCAATGCCCCAATCATAAATTTCAAGCAGAATTTAACAAACACACTCACGGCATCATAGTTTTCATCTCTTTTACAATTGCACGCAAAATATCCACAATTAACTAAAATGAAAATAATACAGAAGAGGAAAAACAGAGGGAAAAGAGATGAAGGAGAAGAACTGAACTATAAGAATAGGTACCCGACCTCGTGAGCTGAATGAGTCACAAATGCGACTTCATACTGCTTCTGATCAGAAGCAAAAGCTGCAGCTATGGCCTATGGGGATCAAAAGGAAGAAGAAACCCCATAAACAGCTCGTTAATAGTTGAAAGGTCAGTATTTATTTGGGCATTGAATTGAATATATAAAGGAACGAAGAGTTACGGAGATCGGATAAACGTCGCCTTTGGTACCAAAGGCCATAAATACGGCGATGGGATTCTTTCTCGTTGCTTCCGCCGCCATCGACGGCGACGCAGGCGTGGTGACGTTCGACGTATACGACTGAACTTTTTTTTTTCCCTTCAAGATAATAAAATGTTTGGGAAGAAAATAAAAGAAAAAAAATAAGGTTACCAATACAATTGAATTGAATACACATGTTTGGGAAAAAGATAATGGTACGTGTAAGTAATAAATGTATGTGTACATAACACTCATGGAGTAGGGATTACTTGATTTTTTGTGAGAAATGCTATAAGTACTCACATAGAGTAGGGATTACTTGATTTTTTATGAGAAATGCTATAAGTACTCATCATATAGAATTGTACATAACACTAATATTAAGTGGGTCCTACTAAAAATAAAAAATTAAGTGGACCCCACCCCATATGAGTGTTATGTATACCAATGTACATTTATTATGTACTTGTAGCATTTTTTATCGTGAGAAATGTTATAAGTACATAATGATGTACATAGAGTTGTACATAACACTCACATTAAGTGGGTCCTACTAAAAATAAAAAATTAAGTGGACCCCATCCCATTTGAGTGTTATGTATACCTTAATGTACATTTATTATGTACTTGTAGTATTTTTTTATTTTATTTTTTGGTATGTCCCACTCAATGTGAGTGTTATGTACACTCATATATACAATATTATGTACCTATAGCATTCCTTTACATACATCCGCGCGTTCACACTTGAATTGGTTAATTACGGTACCGCCCCTAGTGTGAACGCAACGCTGTATGTTCAGTACCTCGTCCTGCTTCACACTAGGGACGGTACCGTAATTAACGAATTTAAGCAGGACGAACTAGGGACGGTACCGTAATTAACGAATTTAAGCAGGACGAGGTACTGAACATACATCCGCGCGTTCACACTTGAATTGGTTAATTACGGTACCGCCCTCGTCCTGAACGTACAGCGGCGCGTTCACACTTGAACTAATTAATTACGGTACCGCCCATATAGCGGCGCGTTCACACTTGAATTGATTAATTACGGGAACATACAGCGGCAGGTTCACACTTGAATTGATTAATTACGGTACCGTCCCTAGTGTGAACGCGTCGTTGTATGTTCAGTACCTCGTCCTGCAAGTGTGAACGCGCCGGTATTGGACATACAGCGGCGCGTTCACACTTGAATTGATTAATTACGGTACCGCCCCTAGTGTGAACGCACCGCTGTATGAAATCAACTTTAATAAGTGTGAACGCGCGGCTGTATGTTCAGTACCTTGTCTTGCAATTACGGTACCGCCCCTAGTGTGAACGCGCAGATGTATGTTCAGTACGAGATTGATTATATACTTCCGCTCGTTCACACTAGGGGCGGTACCGTAATTAACCAATTCAAGTGTGAACGCGCGGCTGTATGTTCAGTACCTAGGACGAGGTTGATTATATACTTGCACGCGTTCACACTAGGGACGGTACCGTAATTAACCAATTCAAGTGTGAATGCGCGGCTGTATGTTCAGTACCTCGTCCTGCTTCAGTAAATTAACCAACCAATTCAAGTGTGAATGCGCGGCTGTATGTTCAGTACCTCGTCCTGCTTCAGTAAATTAACCAATTCAAGCAGCACGAGGTACTGAACATACATCCGCGCGTTCACACTAGGGGCGGTACCGTAATTAACCAATTCAAGTGTGAACGCGTGAACATAAAAAAAAATTATGTCTCAAAAATTTTTTTATATAATTCAAACATGTGTTGAATATTGATTATTATAAAAATACTGTTAAATATTGATATTAATTTTTATTATTTTTTATTTTTATGATGCATAATTTATAGTGTCATTTTAGAATCTATATTTATACCAATATAAAAAGAGAATAAGATTTACCAAATTTACCACATATAGATAGATACACATATAGATAAAAAAAATCTATCATTATATAAAAAGAATAACCTTTTTATAGATTTAAAAAGTTTTTCCCGCTATAATCATTAAATATATCCTAATTATAGTAATAGTTGGACAATTGTAAATAAGCACAAAAAACGGCTCCTTAATTGCAGTGTTTCCTTAATTCTAGCTTGCACAATTAAATCGGCGTGCAACGACAAATTCGATTGGCTTTTTTTTAAACTATCCCACAAAAATATCGAAATTTCTGTTTTACATCTAAATCTGATTTTTTTAAACACAAAATCCGCTAAAAGTTTAGATATTCACGTGTACAAATTAGTTACATATTGGATACTTGGAATGAATTATGAAATTAAATAAAACTTTTATTAAATAAAACTTTTTTGGACGGCATCAGTTTATATAAATTTATATAGATATTAAAAAAAACGACATTAATTAAAAACATTGTCTTTTAAAATTGATTCACAACATTCATCGAAAAAAAAAACTGTACAATATATTCTTGGTGTGTACAAATTAAGTTGCTAAATAATTGGAAAGAATCCCACCTTGCTAAGAATTCGAATATCATGCAACTCTTCACAATATTTAGTCTGCATTTATCCGATGTAATGCATCAATTAATTGGAAAATAAGTTGCTAAATAATTGTAAAAAAAAATACGACATTAATTAAAAAACATTGTTTTTTAAAATTGATTCACAACATTCATCGAAAAAAAATTGTACAATATTTTCTTGGTGTGTACAAAGTAAGTTGCTAAATAATTGAAAAGAATTCCACCTTGCTAAGAATTCGAATATCATGCAACTCTTCACAATATTTAGTCCGCCTTTATCCGATGTAATATACCAATTAATTGGAAAGTGAGTTGTTAAATACTTGTACAGAATCTCATCTTGCATTGAATTCGAATATTACAATTCTGAATAATTGGAAAGAGTCCCATATTGCATGAAATTCTCATATAAACTAAAACTTGAACAATATTTTATCCGTCTTCATCCCATTTTTCCTCTACATATAATGTAATTTCCGTATATCAAGATTTTTGCCTACAAATCTTAACAGATATTGATTCTACTCTACCAATTATAAACTATAAATCTCAAAATATTGAGCCATTCTAATTTTTATAGTTTGTGTAGATTTAATAATATATGATTGTTTCTTTGTCCAATACTTGTACAATTTTTCTACGTATTATAAAACTTTTATTTATTATTGCATCTTATAATATAATATTCGCCAAATAAATATATCTCGTGCCTCGCACGGGTCATGTACTACATATATCCCGTATATTTTTCTTTATTCGTGTATATAATTATAAGCCTGGATAAATAGCCTTAAAATTGTGCACCCCGTGCATCGCACGGACTCTGCACTAGTTTTGCCAAAACATGTAATGCATACTATTTTTGGTAATTAATTAAAACAAGTTTAAAAAAAAATTGGTGTGACGTAATATTAATTGGATTGTACTCAGTTTAAAAGTTTTATGATTAATTTGATACTCTGACAATCAACAACTTTAACCGAAACTCAAACTAACTAATTGTATGTTTTGCAATACATCGTTGAATATATTAAAAAAAATTGGGGATTTACTCATCCACCACTTCGTTTATCCTTTGATTAGTCTCTACTTGGATTTGAGTAAAACCGGTTGAGAAGAACTCAATCTGCCTGAACCGCAGCACGCGTACCTGCATGAACTCATCGCCGGAGGGGATTCCGGCGAAGAGCCTCTGATACCTAAGTCAGTGTCCAGAAGATGATGATGATGGTGCATGGAAATAGTGTTTTCAATACCGTACCGTACCGGCCGGTAATACCGGATACCGGCCATTGGTACTGTATAATTGCACACAAAATATCAGATTTACGGTTATACCTGTTTGTACCGGGGTCATACCGTAAATACCGAAAAAAAACCGATCCAAAATACCCGTCATAAAAAAAATAAATAAAAAAAATAAAATTTATTAATTTAAAGACATAAATTTAAGTTGGTAGTTAGAATGTTTATTTTATCTCATTGGTAAGTTAAAATTAATGATTATGGTCATTTATTTTTTTACTTTTTTGTATTTGGTATTATACATTTTTATATATAAATATATATTTGCTAGTCCGGTAATACCACCGATATTACCGGTCCGACCGGTAATACCGCATACCGGTGGCTAGACCGGTATGGCCACCGGTACGGTATATTTAAAACACTGCATGGAAAGTGTCAAAATTAGGGTTTGGTGATACCTTAGTCCCTTTTATTGGGAAATACCTACCGAAATGCTCTGCCCCATAGCCCGCGGGCAACCTACCCAACTGCCTTGACTTACTGCTTATCCATATCCTAATCATTTCCTAGTCATCTACTAGTCACCTTTAGATTCCTCTTTATCTCCTTAAAATTCTTCTTATCCCTACTTTCTCCTAGTTTAAGTCATGATCCCTTTACAGTCCGTCCATCACATACTCTGTTGGTAGAGGTCGAGTCTTTGGCTGCTTAGGTCGTCTGACATGGTTCACATAGAGGACCCTTAGATGACCTAAGTGCTCGGTCGAGTTATATTGAGTTTAAGGTTGTTTAGGTCATTTTCATGGCAGTGAGGTCGTCCCGTCCCTCAAGCTGCGATCCTCCTGACAGCTAGTCTTTTAAGCCGGTCGAGCTCCAGGTATTGGAATTTTCCCCGTCTACGAACAACCTTTTAGCCAGCTTTAAGCTGTTCAAACTAAAAATTTATATAACGACCTCGCCCAACCCATCTTGCGAGCTGTTAAAAGTTAGAATCAGCGAGCAACTTTTTAGCCAGCTTAAAGTTGTTCAAACTAATAATTTAAATCATGATCTCACCTAACCCAGTTTGAGAGTTGTTCAAAGTTGGAATCAACAAGCAAATTTTTAGCCAGCTTAAAATTGTTCAAACTAAAAATTTAAATCACGACCTCACCCAACCTAACTAGCGAGTTGTTCAAAGTTGGAATCAGCAAACAACTTTTTAGTCAACTTAAAGTTGTTCAAACTAAAAATTTAAATCAATGAAGGTATCCAGGTTCATAATTCTACAAGGTATTTGGGTTTACCTCTGGGTTACACTGCGGTTGTTGTTAGAAATAGACTATTAAACTGGAAGTCTAACTTCTACTCCTCTGTTGATAAAGAAGTTTTAATAAAGGTTGTCATTGATGCACTTCCAGTTTTTTCTATGTCTTTCTTCTGTCCGCCAAAGGAAGTTTGTAGGGACATTGCAAGGTTAACAGCTAACTTTAGTGGAGTAAAAGGAATGACCAACTCTCAGTATACATTTGAAAGCCTGAAATTTAGTCACTTTGCTTAAAGATAGGGGTCGTCTGGGTTTCAACGATCTCTGCCTGTTCAATGAGGCTTCGATTGTAACACCCCGCTTATCAGAGTAACTTTTTCGTAACCTTTTACTTCAATATCACTTTAACTTTTTCGAAATAATTGCAACTTACTCGGGATGCTACTAAACTCGTCTTCTTGAAAATCCGTTTATCTTTAAACTGTTGTCTAATACTTCTTTAGACTTATTAAAACAGATTTCCTTTAAACTTGCATTTAACATATTATCATCGTATTTCTCATAAAAACTTGAAATCTAAAATTCATTAAAATGCAAGTTTAATAATTAATGTGCGTAGCAGAAATATTTGAAACGTGGTTAATTATACAAACTTTATAAATGTCCACATTAAAGCTTGTCTTCATTTTCTTCCACGATCCACACCACACGGCTCTTCTCACACCTCCTCGTTAACCTGTTACCTGAAACTAAAACTCATGGGGGTGAGTAACGAATATGGATAATCATAAACCGATATCTGATCGGTAACTTAAACTTAAACTTTCATTTCTCTGGCCGATGGTTAATCGGATACGTGTGCACACTCTGATGGATATTTCTCAGGCCCGTCTCGCCTCCATCAGAACTTAGGATATAATCTTTGAGACAAATTAATGCCTCCTCATCCCAAGCGTAATAAACCTTAAACTTCGGGATATAACTTTTGAGACAACTGATGGTCTCCTCATCCCATATCACATATCGTACTCAATGTGCTACCCATTCAGGGTCCCCACCTTTTCATCTTTGAAATCGTTTGTAACTCAATAAGTTCTGTACTGGTACTGTATCTGCAAGTTAAATCAAATATAGACAAATATACTAAGTACTATGCTCGTATACTTAATAAGTTCTTAGGATTATTAACTTATCCTATTCTTAAACTTGCTTATTCTCAAGTTTATACTTAACGTCACTTTTTACTTTTACTCAAGGTTAATTACTTAACCTTATAAAACATATCTTCTTAAACATCAATATGTTTCATAACATGCCATAACTCAAATGTGAAAATAACCATATTTCACATTATACTTGATTAAGTACTTAACTTACTTTTACCATCATCATCATCATCATGGTTTATAACCTCATCTTAACTTGATCTTTCACTCAATCAAGCACTTAATTCATCATGCATCATACTTCTCAAAATTTAGATATTGACTTATTTTTCACTTAATTATCTTGAAAGTGAAAATAATCATATCATACTCAACTTTCTCATCATGTTCTTAATATGTGAGATTTAAAACAATTTTTATAAAATTACATACTCAACATATTAAGCTGAAACTTGGTCAAATTGCTCATCACTCATATAAGAATTTTTTTCTAAAAATTCCATTTTAAAAACTCAACCATATACTGAATACTCTTGCATATAAAATCATCTTGACATGTATGCCATATAAATATTTTAACTCGTTCATTTCTCAACATAAAATCATGAAATTTGGCAGTCATGTTCTTAACCCATATATAAGCATGTCGTAAAAATTTCATAATTTTATCATGTGTATATATCGAGTTATTACAGTTTTAAAGTCACAGCTGAAATAAAGAACATAAAATTCAACTTGCATGCTTAACTTCAAAAATTTATAACTCAAGCTATACTATGTCAAATGACATAATTCTTTCACCTATATACTCAGCACTTACACAAGAAATATCCATAATAAGCTTAACATGTCAGGTTATGCATATCATGCTCAAATTCAAATCAAAACAGTACATATATAACATGTGATTGTGCTGGAAACAACTTATCATTTTTTTATTTCATGTTTAAAATTTCTTTATAAAGTGAATATATATATATATATATATATATGGCATGCAAATACATCAATATTTACTTAATATAAACTATAACATATGATAAAAAGGTAGCATCTAACCTTCTTCAAGAAATTTGAAAATGAAACTTCGGAAGTTGATCTCAACTTATCTTCGTCAAGATTTCTCTCGATTTATCTCTCTTTCTTACCCTCTATAGCTAAGACTTTGCTTATTATGATATGAATTTCGAGCCTATGTTGATGCTCCTTTATATAGGGTAGAAAAGGAGACAACATCACCTTCTTTACATCAACACTCCATCATAATAAACACCATAGGCCCCTTATCATTAATGTTTTTCTAAAACCTTGCACAAAGATGATTAAGCCTTGATAAGTACTTGTAATGCATGATTTATCTTGCATATATCAAGACAAACCTTCTCCCTTTGACCATGCCTCGAAATTAAGCTAAAATGACTCATTTATCCCTTAAAAATACTTATAACAATTTTATAAAAATAAATAAAGATAAAGAATGGAAATCATAACTTGTAAACATAACAAATCTATAGTCAATACTTAGAAAGACCCATCATGTGATCCTAATTTGATTTCCATGATAAAATTCGTGACTTAATGAAAAATTTCCAATTTACAGAACCGAATTCTGACTTAAAACGAACGGTTACCGAAAAATCGAAAATTCTAAAAATTTCATATTTCTCTCTAATAATTTAAATAGACTAAAATGTCTAAATAAATTTTCTCACTTCTTTGTACATTTATAACTTAAATGTTCATGGATACTTAACCGAACTCGAGACCTAACTTGTCTCGACTCATTATTCTTTCTCATTCACACTAGAAATGGCCAAATTTACATCCATTTAGCTAAATAAAATGGAATGTTACTAGAATTTGAACTTCATCTTAAATAACTTATTTCACTTCAATAAACATTAATGTGTAATTAATTCTTATAACTTGATCAATACTCAAAACTAAGCTAGGCTCGAGAATCATTTGCTCGGTAATAATCTTAACTCGTAACCGAACATGCTTGGTTCGGTTCACGACTTATCTTGAACGAGTAATCAAAATATACTCGATTTTTATTATTCGTCATCTTATTATAATTAATCCCATCTTATAAATCCATTTATAAAAATAAACAAACCGGAATTAATTAATTACTGAACTGGCTCGATTACTAAATAAAATTTAACCGAGAATACTTTCAAATTAAAGTCGAACTTTTAACTGAATAACTTAATAACTGGGCTCGAAACTAGGAACGAGCATTATTAATAAAAGTAATTAGTTCAAACTTAGAACTAAAATAATTACTTTTATTAATTACTGAATGGGATATTACATCGATCCTGAAACAAGTCTGGAGAAGTCTCACAAAACCAAACTTGTTGGTAAGCAAAGTATTAAAGGCCAGATATTCCCCTAACTGTACCATACTTTAGGCTTCAAAATCTTCTTCTGCTTCTTGATAGTGGGCAAATTGGTTGGTAGTTAGAGATAAGTACAAAGCTCATTTCAAATTCCAGATTAGTGATGGAGTTTCAACAAATATTTAGTCTGATCTTTGGCTGCTTAACCACCATAAAGTGAAACCTGTGTTGAAAGATGGAGCTACTTGCCAGCTGCAATTGGTTGTTCAATTACTAAAACAAGGAGGTAGAAGATGGAACAAGACAACCTTGACAAACTGTTTAGTGAGGAGGATGTGGAGGCTATTCTCAAAATTAACACTCTTAATAAAGATTTGAAGGACGTGTGGATATGGGTTTTGGACCTTAAATGGTTGTTCTCTATTTTCAGCACCTACTCCAACATCATTAAGCGGAAAATTCAGAGACCTTAATATTGCTGAAGGAAGTCTGTCTGGGGAGAATGATAGGAAAATCATAAAAAGGAGTTGGAGTTCGAAAATCAAAGGCAAGTTAAAAACACTTCATTTCGAAGTGTTTTAACAATATTCTACCTACCAGCTTCAACCTGTTGAAAACAGGTATGGATGTTGATCCTATTTGCAAGGGATGTTGGGAAGATGTTGAGACTATGGAGCATGTATTCTTCAGCTGTCCTAGAGCACATATTGTTTGGAGAATTGCACCTTTAAGTTGGAGTGTCTTGAGGAGAAGCAATCATATTTTAGATAATGGTGGTGGGGTATCTGTTTCTTGGACAGGAAGGCAATCTCAGAAGATAGAATTCAATTGACTACATACTTGCTATGGCCTATGGTGGCTCTGGAAGTTCAGGAACCTATAGAAATTCCAAAACATTTCCATGTCAGAGGCTGCTGCAATAAGTGCAACCATCAAAGAGTGGATGGAGTTTGCTGGTAAGAAGAACTCGGAGTGAAGACAAGCTCAAGACTGGTTTAGTAGATCCTTAGGGTTCATTGGTGATTATTTCTTGTTGCTTCTTTTTGGTATCTACATCACTTCTCTTGGTTGATTAAACCAAAGTTTCAGTCCTGCTGCCTTTCGTTTATTCTAGTAGATACTGTGTAGTTTCTTTTGTGTTGTAGTGTTCTTTTCTTTGTTGGATTTGGTTTGCTTTTATCCTAGGGAACCCGTGGGGTGACCCTCTTGTATTAGTTTGTGGTTTTTGAGCTAGTTAGCCCTTCGATTGTAAGACTTCTTTATTAGTATGAGATTATTTCTATCGTTGCAAACAAAAAAAAATATAGAAGTATTGGTCAAAGTTTTTCAATCTTTTGTAAATTTTGCGGATGTTCACAGTCAGCTTTTATACCTGACTATAGATTATTTGTATGTTTTACATCATTAGTATGCCTATTCAATCAATTGGAAGTAAATGTACTCAATTTCTATAGCAACTGACCAATAGATACAATTTACTAAGGTTTCCTGCCACTTTCATCTCACAGTCTATGTAAAATACTAAAATCAGAGTTGGTTAAACAAGTACTTTCAGAGTGTCTTTACTCTTATGACCGAGGAAAAGAGGAAACGAAAACCTACAGTTCTGGGAATGTTACTTTGCAAAACAACCTTTGCATGGAGACCCTCAATCTGAATAAAGAAAACAAATTGGCGTTCAAAAATCACAATACTCAAAAAACCAAAAAAAAACTCTGATCAAACACTGGAACACTGTTAGGTCCTTAGAAAAACACATTTCATTTTACAGAATCTATTATGATAATCAATTCTTCTACTACAATCCGGGTAGCGTCAAAACTTGAGGATGCACAAAGCAATATTTCGAACAGGTAGAAGAAAACCAGCCTCGTACCACTTTTGATCGATCTGTGTTGTAGAGATTTTACAGTCATGGAAGTCTAAGAGGACTCAATATCCGAATCTTCCAGCCCTTCTTGGTAAACCTCAAAGTCCTCCAAGCTCCATCTACATATCAGATGGAGTTTGAAGGTAGCCATCTTGACACCCAAAAGGCGCTGTATAACAAGAACCATATTTCCAAAATTTAAACGATTTAATAAATCTATTTTTAGAGAGAGAAGTAAAAAGAAAAAACAAACAGAAATGCAAATCAAAGATAAAACCAGCCACTAACCACAAATCGAATTATATTAATCAAAATATGAAACAGAAGTGCAAACACCATATCTTTATAAATTTGACTAGAAGACGAATCATTCAGCATTATATTTAGTAAGTCATATCATTATGAGATTATATGTAAAATTTAAAAGTCATAAACTAACCAGGATGCGGGCTGACTCAGGTGACAATGGTTTTCCTTCTTCACATACAACAAAGTCTGATACGAGCTCCACGACCCCTACACAAAGATTTGTATGGTCGAACAAACATAGGAAGCTATACAAAAACACCAAGGACAGAAAACAATGCAGAAAAAAAAATAGACCAAGGACATACCTTTGTTTAACCGAACAGGCATTCCCTGCTTGCGCAAGAATGGTTCCATTTCATGTGTGAATTGATCCAGAGGACCTTCTTGTAGCTCCACCTAAAGAATCGAACAACATGAGAAACATTAGGGATTATTTTCCTTGATGCCACCGTTAAGGTTCACATTTGAGTCATGACGCATTGGGAAGAGGTTAGCAACTTTTGTAGACATTCATCAAACTGCATCACCATCTCATCTCAATGACCTCTAAATTAATGACGAGCAACCCCTACCCCATTTCTTGGTTCCTCGAAAAATTATATCCTAGTTCGAAACCTACATTTCTCACTCACATTCATGCAAATATATATTGACCTTCCACAAGTCAAAAAATATGAAATCAAATCCTCAATAAAATAATGAAAATGCAATCTCACTGAAGTTACAACCATATTTTATCAGTTATCGTAGTAGTTAAGTCAGATGGCCAGACAACCAAATTAATGAATATGTAT
>BKCP01000001.1:2398094-2412999 GCA_008636005.1 Striga asiatica
CCACCCGCCTCCCTACTCCTCCTCCTCCCCAAAACCACCCTACCCTGTCGACCCACCCTTCCCGCCAACTCATCTCCACCTTCATCACTATCCGATTCTTCAAACTCATTCCCGCGCCTCGCCCCCGACCCAAACGCCTGCAGAAACAAAAAAACCGACATCAAATTCCGGTCAATCCCTGCCCCACCACCCCTATAATCATCATCCTCCCCAAAAACTCCCTCATCCTCATCCTCATCATCATCCCCCCCTTCAATCACATAATCCCCGAAAAAAACCGCCCCAGGGTTCGACGAACGAATAGTGCTCATCACATCCTCCCTCTCCCTTTCCCTCTCGAACCTCCTCCACCTCTGCTCCATAGCCGGGTCCACTTCCCTTGGCCTCGCGCACGGGTGCTGGGCCCTCACGTGCTTCCTCAGCTCCTTAAACGTCCCCACGAACAAGCACCCGTCCACCATGCAGCTTCTGCGCTTGGCGTTCAGGTGCTCTCGAGCGCGCTCCACCACAGTCCAGCCCTTGACCTGGTGATGTAGAGAAGCGTACGAGTGGGAAAAAATAAACGAGATTACTCTCTCGGTAAAACTCACAAAACTCAATCAATTCTTATTATCAATTCACCACCTCATAACAAAGCAGAAGAGACATTCAAATAAGGCCCTCAAACTAAACCCTAGCTAATTCTCCAAGCTAACTACTACTACTAATAATAATAATAATAATCTGCATCACCTGGCCACGGCAGAGAGGGCAGATAAGCTCCGTGGGTCCCGAGACTGCTGATGATGACACCTTGGCAGAGGCCTTTTTGTGGTATTGGTCGAGGCAGTTGGAGTAGCGGGAGCTCGTGCCGCACATGTAAGGCCGGCATCCCTTGTCGTGGGACGAGCAGAGGAGGAGGACGGCGTTGTGGGGGAACTCCATGCAGACCGAACACGTGGCGTCTTCCCAGTCCTTCTTTACTGATTTCGTGTGGTGAGGGACGCGCTTCTTGTGGTGGGGTCTCGCGGGGTACGGCGTTGGCCTGCACTGGCGCGAGGCTATTCCGCGTCTGCCTCTTGTGCCTTTTGCCATTTTTCTGGATTTTTATGCAAAGAGATTGTGAGATGTTTGATGAGCTTCACTAGTGCTCTGCTTGAAGCGTGGTTATAAACGGAGAGAGTTTGTTTCACAGACTTTACAGTGAGTTCGAAAATTAATGTTTTAGGAATTTTCAGTTCTGTAGCAGTGTTTCAGAAGTATGTGGTCTGGACACGAGACATGTTATTATACATGCCGGAATAAGAAAAAGTTACGGGTAGGGGTAGCTAAAGTTTTGTGTACGGATAGCTAAGTTCACTATCGTTGAGGCTTAACATCTTACCGTACAAAATAGCAAATACCCAGCTTGATACAGTTTTATTTATGACTTCCATGCATTGGAGGGTTTAATCTGTACAACCTCAAGGGCTTGCTTATTTTGAACCTCGGTGGTTAGTTTATCATTCTTAGAAAAATTATTGATGCTTAGTCATCTTATGAGGACAAAAAATGACCCACTACCAAGAGGGGAATAGATTTCAGTTACTAAAGAGGTTAAGTAAAGAAAGGTACAGATCAAGGGGGTTAAGCATTTGCCATGTGAAAGAGAGAGCATGCAAGGCAATAACACAAGGCCAACATTTTTAAATTTATTATATATCAAAGTCTATAATATTTNAGAGCAGCGGACAGTTATAATGTAATGAGACTATTCATCAGCCATATACTAAATTGGCATAATTCGACCAAAAAAGTCAAGTAACAAGGAAACTAGTAATTGCATTAAGGCAATCAGAAACAACCATCCTTGCACTACAGTAGCTAAGAAGAAGGAAAATGGTATGCTTAAGCTACTAGCCAAATGGCAAGATTATTTGGAGCGAAAGAGTGAAGATAAAAGAAAATACCAAGAATATGAGACACCATTAGTACCACAAATCCACAATCCATATATAGTGAAACACAAATTCTTATGTGAGGCAGCACAACGTTAGGCGAGTCGACTCGTTATACAATTTGATCAAAAATGCATACTTATACAATCAAATGTCATACTTCTTTTTATGTTATTTTTTAAAGTAGTATATTTTCTAATGAAAGTATGTACATTTTTAAAAAGAGTATGTCATCCTAACTGTTAGACCAACCTACACAAGACCAACCAATTGTGAAAAGTTCCACCAAATTCAAACATTAGCATGCAATACAACCTTCTGAAACCACTAGCATAGAACTCAACCTTCTAAAGCCACATAAAGAATCTGCCAAGTCATATCAGCTAACCATTCCCCACCCCTCTAAATGAAAATGTGGGAAGTGAGAACAACGATCTTCAAACATTCTAGGATGAATAGAAGAAGATGATGCTAAAGATGGAAAATCTCATAAACTACATAGCCTATGCAACTCAGCAACATATTGCATCTTTATAGTTGAATTTAGCTTTCAAGAAATGGTAGCAAGTATTCATAAAAGCCTGGGCTCATGAAAAGCCGGACAACGAAATTCAAGATAAAAAGTTCCCTTCAAGCAAACAAGTTGCGTGGATTAGCTGCCCAGATCTTCCTATATTGAAACAAATTAAGCCCCCAAAAGCAACCCAAACCAATACAAACAACTAAGGAAACTAAAAAGTTCACCCAGAACAAATAACAAAACCTACCTCAGAATTTGAAAAGAAAACAAATCTCGATCCCAATTGTAGAATTATTTGGGGAGATCAAAAGAAAGCGCCAAGTTTATATAAGCACACAAGCAAACTTCAACCTTTAGTCAATAAAATATTAGGATAAAAATCTATAAAGGTTCAAGATCAGATGCACATATACATACATATATGCGTACAGAATACAGATTGACAGGAGAGATTCGAATAAACATTGTTATGAAGACATCCAAAACAAGAAACAACGTGCCACAAGATCAGAGTCACGCGAGGCGACAGATAAGGGAAGCATTGCCCAATTTTGCAGAATCTCAATTTAATTAACCAAAAAGAAAAGGGTAATCCATCAATTAATTAATACAGGACCCTACATACGAATGCGAAAAACACAAAACTTGAACCCATAATAAAATATAAAGCAGTTAATCACCTAACCACATGCGTCTCCCATCTGAAATTCTTTAATTTATCTGAGATTCTTTAAATTATTCATTTATTCCAGATAAATTATACGGCGAGCCCCGCTAATTGCTAAATTATCGCAAAAATGCTTCGACATACCGTATAATTCGCTCGGATACGGAACTTGGTGGAGGAGAATTTTCGAGAAATCACTGTAGAGAGAGAAAATGATCAGTGTTTACAGGTGAAAATGAAAATAACAATGAGAGAGAAGAGAAAAATGGGTTACGGGCAGATCGAGAGAAATTCAGAGCGCGGCCATTTTCTGGAGTATTCAGAATTTCCGAACGTAGAGGTAGCGAAAAGGTAAATTAAATAAATGGGTAACTTGCGTTAGTAAAGCGCTGCCCTAAGGCTCTGTTTGGTCCAATTTTCAAAGTTTAGCTACTTTTCTTTCATGTTCAACTACCCGGCCAAATTCATATAGGCAAACTAATTAAATGTCTTGTAAGAGCACCCATAATGCATTTGGCCTAATTTTACATACGTGGCATATAAACAGACTTATGTCCTAATTGACATGAACAAACCCAAATAAAAAAAACTCAAAAGTTATTCAATGCAAAAATAAAATACTAGGTCTAGCATACATGTCAACCAATAAAAATACTCTAATATGTTTTATTTATTAAAAGAAAAAATAAATTAGGAATAAATGATGAGTGTTTGGGTTTGTTCTTGGGTCTAAAATAGACTCAAGTGTGGAGTTGGTCTATTTTTTTTATTACAATATAAGCTAGACCATGTCCACTTTTTAATTGCATTGGGAGACATTTTTTTATAGATTAGGTCTATTTCTTATGTACATATGATATTTAATTAAGAGACCCAATGCATTGTGGGTGCTCTAAAGGCAATTATATTTTTGAATTAAGATACGCAACGGTCTAATTGGTCGAAAAAAGGTCTCTTCCTTATTTTTCTTTAGATCTATGGTCGACAATGCTTAGGCTATGTTTGGTAAAACTAGCTGGTAAATTGGTTGATAGCTTATGAGTGATTTTCGAGCTTATGCCTTATGATTTATAGTTGAAAGGCTAGCTTATTTGATAGAAGTGTTTGGTAAAATAAGTTGATAAACTAGCTGAAATAAAATTTTCGATAAGCTTATTTGAAAAGCTACTCAAAGAAGTTTAAGAGATGAACTCGAGTTTTTTAAAAAAACTCGTCGTACGAAACGAAACTTATTTGAATACATAAAGTTTATAAGCTAACCAAATGAGGTATAAGCTAACTTATGTTAGTCAATGAGTGTTAAATTAATTTGTTAACTAATATTCCAACCTATTGATTCTTATTCTTCCACCCACCATGTTATTCTTCCAACCATCTTATTAGTTATTCAACCAAATGGAACCACCACACCAAATTACAAACAACTCTTATATTTTATTGTCCATTTGGTTGATGATGTGCGAGAAGGAAATTGTCAACTTTTCCAAGTTGCAACCCATTTCCCATCTACATATATGGGAGGAATCAACTCGTCAGAAATACAAGAAAAGAAGTGAAAAAAGAGAAGAAAGAAAGGGAGAAAGAAAGGAAAGAGAGATATAAACATATTCAGTTCGAAAGAAATATTTGAGGAATAAAAATAATAGTGATAAAAATAGAGAAAATTATCAGAGAGATATTTTTATTTCTATTTTTAAGTGCTCAATTCTCGACTCCGTTTCAGTTCGTCGGAGCTCGTAAATCTGGTGTGTTACAGATTTAGAGACGTTTGCCGTTGTATCTTTGGGGAAGTTACGCCTGAACCATTAGCTGTCACACGGGGCGTATTCGTCATGCGGAAAGAGTTTTACTCGTCTCGGCTAAAATTTTTCTGCTTTTATTTTTCAATTGTAATTTATTTTTCAGTTCAATTGTAATTTTCTATTTTTTAGATTATTTGTAAGAACTGTAAAAAAAATACATATCAGCTCGTAGGATTCCCGTGTAATTTTGATACCAAATTTATAACAATCGCAAGAAGAATAAACAACCTACTGGACTGATGGCTACCACCGGAAATGGTTCCAACACTCAGCATCCGATCGATCATGTACCTGCTGTCCATGTCCCTACTGCTGAGAAGCCCGAAAAATTCAATGGGCTTGATTTTAAAAGATGGCAACAAAAGATGCATTTTTACCAGACCACTTTGGGTTTGGTGAAATACCTGAAGGACGACTCCCAGTTATTGCTGAAAATGAAACCAATGTTGAACTACGCACTGCGTACGAGGCTTGGGGGCAAGGTGATTACCTTTGCCGTAACTATGTCCTGAACGGACTTAGTAACGAGTTGTACAATGTGTACAGCTCGGTTGGTTCTGCCAAAGATCTTTGGGCTGCTTTGGAAAAGAAGTACAAGACTGAGGATGCCGGGGCGAAGAAATTCGTCGTCGGAAAATTTCTTGACTTCAAAATGGTTGACACAAAGACCGTTGTGTCACAAGTGCAAGAATTCCAACTCATCTTGCACGACATTCATGCTAAGGGAATGTCTCTGAGCGAGTCATTCCAAGTTGCGGCTGTGATTGAAAAATTGCCGACAGGTTGGAAAGACTTCAAGAACTACCTCAAACATAAGAGCGACTTCAAGAACTACCTCAAACATAAGAACAAGGAAATGAGTCTTGAAGACTTGATTGTTCGTCTTCGTATTGAGGAGGACCGCTAACTTGATAGAGCAAGGAAACTCGAGCAAAAGGAAGTCCCTAGACAAAGGGAAGCAGCCTGCCAAGGTTTGGAAGTTTACCGGAACTTGTTATAATTGCGGAAAGCCGAACCATATGGCTAAAGACTGCAAGAGGCCAAAGAAGGCTGGGACAAAGAAAGGTAAACAGAGTGCCCTTGTGGCTGAACACGGCCCTGTGCCGGGTGAACTGACCGACTTTGATATGTCGGTTGTGGTGTTTGAAGCCAATATGGTGGATAACTCAAGGAGTGGTACATCGATACTGGTGCCACTCGTCATGTGTGTTCCGATAAGGAGGTGTTCTCTGAATACACTCCTGCTAAGAGTCGGAAACTTTACATGGCAAACTCAGCCACAGTTGATGTAGCTGGAGTGGGCACTGTGGTGCTGAAGCTGACTTCTGAAAAGGAGTTGAAGCTTAAGGATGTTCTGCATGTCCCAGACATCCGCAAGAATTTGGTCTCCGGATCTCTTATTGTTGAGCATGGATTTAGGCTAGTATTTGATACTAAGAAATTTATTCTTAGTAAGTTTGGAACTTTCCTTGGTCGTGGCTATCTCGACAAGGGTATGTTCAAAATGAATGTAATGGCCGTGAGCCATGTAACCGTTTTAAATGATAATGAAAAGCCTATTTCTGTTTATACCATTGAGTACTCTGATTTATGGCATATTAGATTGGGGCATGTAAATCTAAATGCAATTAAACGGTTGATGAATTTAGAATTAATTCCTAATTCTAAATTTGAGACAAAAACAAAATGTGAAATTTGTATTGAAGCAAAAATGGCTAAGTTGTCTTTTCACTCGGTGGAAAGGAGTACTGAACCATTAGGCTTAATTCATACTGATGTATGTGATATGAAAAGTGTGCAAACAAGAACGGGTAAAAATGATTTTATTACTTTTATCGATGATTGCACAAGGTTTTGCTACTTATATTTATTAAGAAGCAAAGACGAGGCTATGGAAGCATTTAAAATCTATAAGACCGAAGTTGAAAATCAACTCGGCAAAAGGATTAAAATAATCCGAAGTGATAGAGGTGGAGAGTATGTATCTCCTTTTGAACAAATATGTTCTGAATATGGCATAATTCATCAAACGACGGCCCCTTATTCTCCACAGTCGAACGGTGTTGCTGAACGCAAGAACCGTACTTTAAAAGAAATGATGAATGCTATGTTAATAAATTCAGGATTACCACAGAACATGTGGGTTGAAGCTGTTTTAACAGCAAATCATATCCTGAATAAAATACCACCGAAAGGAAAAAATGAGACTCCTTACAAAATGTGGAAAAATCGTAAGCCGTCTTATAAGTACCTGAAAGTGTGGGGGTGTTTGGGTAAGGTTTCAGTACCTGAACCAAAACAAATGAGAATCGGGCCAAAGACGGTCGATTGTGTATTTATTGGATATGCGTACAATAGTACATCATATAGATTTCTGGTTCATAAATCAGAAAATCCAGAGGTATCTGTTGGTACCACGATTGAGTCGAGGAATGCTATATTCTTTGAGAATATTTTTCCTCTGAAGGAAAGAGCAGAATCTAGTTCTAATAAACGAATATATGAAACTTCTAGTGGTTCTGTACCAGAGGGTACTGATGAAGAATCGAGACGTAGTAAAAGTTTAAAAAATGCGAAAACGTTTGGATCTGATTTTATTACGTACATGCTGGACGATGAACCGAGTTCCCTTAAGGAAGCTCTGTCCAGCCCAAATGGACCACTCTGGGAAGAAGCTGTAAATAGCGAAATCGAGTCCATTATGCAAAATCATACTTGGGAGTTGGTGATCTCCCTGATGGTTGTAAACCTTTAGGAGGCAAGTGGATCCTAAAGAAGAAATATAAAGCTGATGGATCGATTGATAAGTTTAAAGCACGATTGGTGGTCAAAGGCTTTAAACAAAAGGAATGGTATGATTTCTTTGATACATATTCACCAGTTACGCGTTTAACATCGATAAGAGTGCTTCTCTCGATTGCTGCTTTGCACAATCTTGAGATTCACCAAATGGATGTCAAGACGGTATTTTTGAATGGTGAATTGGAAGAAGAAATATACATGGAACAACCTGAAGGGTTTGTTGCACCTGGACAAGAGAGAAAGGTGTGTAGATTGATCAAATCCTTGTACGGACTGAAACAAGCTCCGAAACAATGACATTTGAAATTTGATGACGTGATGTTATCAAATGAGTTCAAAATCAACGAATGTGACAAATGTGTTTGATATGAGATATTATATGACTACGGAATAGACCGACCTACCGCAATAGGTCGGGCAAGCTCGAAGTAGAGAAAACTGCGTTGGTCGAGGGATGATCGACTAGGAGGGAGGAGATCGAGAAAAATAGCAGAACTGGTCGAGGATCGACCTAGTGATGGGGGGCTCGACCAGATCGAGCACCCAGCAGGTGAAGAGCAGTCGAGAGCGTGGCGTGGACGCGAGAAGCCTGCGCAGAGGAATAATCTTCCCCAGCTCAGAGGGACACGTGGCGAGAATATATTGGTGCAGAGCGATAGTGGCATTAGCCACCTCTGACATCTTTGACAACACGTATACTGTGTGTGTACGGACGGGCAGTACGGGCAGGACAGCTCACCAAAAATTTGGGCAGCTCCTAGGGCAGGTATCTCACTCCTATATATATGGGAGTGGGTCTTTTCTTATGACTTACGATTTATCCGTTCTTTACTTTGGAAAATTGAACAAACACGTATTGACTTAAGCATCGGAAGCTCTTCACCGGAAAACCCCTCCGGTGTGAGAGTTCTGTGCAGGTGCGCGGTGTTCTACCGGCGAGGAAGAAGACATGCAAGTCGATTTCAGGTTGGTCGGAGTGTTTTGCGTTACCATTTGGCGCCGTCTGTGGGACTTTCGTTCGAAAAGTGGTGTGCTGAGATTTCTGAAGCTCGGTGGCTATGGCGGACGGAATTCCTAGAAGAGATTTGCAAGCATCGTTCGACGACGCGTGGACGATGACGAGGCCGTTTGGAGAAGGCCCTCCCCCAGGCTTCTCTGGACCCTTGCGTACACCGGTGACTCCGACGCCCGTTCCCCAAGGTGTAGGAGCCATGCTGGTGCAACCAGAGGCTGACATGGGCTCAAGTCGGGCCAAGGAGACCCGTACAGCTCAAGGAGCGGCGATCCTAACGCCGCTGCAACCAGATCTGGCCGCGACGCTGCAGCAAGGAGCGGTGGTGCAGGGAGCAGTACCGCCGCCGGTAGAGGAGCCGCGTCCCGGCCAGCAGGTGGTGATGACTAGGCAGGAGATGCAGCAGATGGTGGCGAACGCGGCGGCACAAGCGGTTCAACAAGTCACTCAAAGCCTCTCGCGAGTGGTTGCTGGACCAACGATGGTGGATGAGGACGTGTCTAGCTATGGAGGAGATGGAGCCCTACGAGATCAAGAGGTGAAGAGACTTGCGGAGGAGGTGAAGCAGATGCAGGCTAAGATGGATGGTCGACCGGAAAGGCGTGCTCGAGGACATCCGTTCTCGAGGGATATATTGGCTGCACCACTACCTGCGAATTTTAGAGACATGAGTTTGATGTTCGATGGGACCACTGACCCGTCGAGGCATGTAAGGGCGTTTGAGAATTTGGCTGTGTTACATGGTTATTCTGATTCTGTTAGCTGCAGGGCATTCTTATCGACCTTGAGGGGAGGTGCGCTCCATTGGTTTCAGCAGCTCCTTCATGGATCGATCAAGGACTTTGACGATTTCGCAGAAAAGCTGATAACCCAGTACGCGAGTGCGGTGGTGCAGGAGAAAACGTATTTGACGCTGATGGCCATGAGGCAAGGAGAGAAAGAATTGTTGCGCAAGTACGTTGCGCGATAGAATCAGACCTGTTTGGAGATCCCCACGGCCGCGGATGAGGTGAAGGCTGGAGGGTTGATACGGAGTTTGCGAGCAGGGCCCTGTCGAACATCTTTAGCCAAAACCCCTGCTCGTACGTATGACGATGTGCTGAAAAGGTGTAAGAAGTATAATAATCAGGAGGAGACGGAGGCAGAGTTCGCTAAGTTAGAGGAATTGGCTAAGCCAGAGCCGAAGAAAGGAAGGGCGAGCTCACCCCTTAGAGCGTCACCAGGTAGAAGATCGCCCAGGAGAGAGGGGCGTGGCAGGATCGATCGTGGGCTAGAGGACAGGTGGAAGGATCGGCCAATGTTTGGGGGGAAGCGGTTCCATAACTTTACGCCACTGAATGCGAAAATGGGAGAAGTGCTGGTGGCTATTGAGAAGAAGATCGAGGACAGGGACATGACGTGGCCGAAGTCGAGGCATGAGGGGCCGACACAGCCTAGGTCGAGGAAGTACTGCCGTTTTCATAAAGATTATGGGCATACAACAGAGAAGTGCAGGCACCTCAAAGATGAGATCGAGCGCCTTATTAGGGCAGGGTATCTTAAGGAGTTTGTGTATGAGGACAAGGCAAAGGGGAAGGACAAAGGAAAGTGTCAGAAAGATTCGGTGGAGCGGAGTGACCGAGATGATGATGAGGAAGACGAGCCTCGAGGAGGGAGATGTGATCGAGGAGGCAAAAGGAGACGAGGGAGTAGAGATCGAGGAGGTCAGAAGGATCAGGTCCCTGTGAAGAGGGGGACGATCTATATGATTTCGGGGGGCCCGACTGACGGGGACTCGAACAATGCAAGGAAGGGCCATGTTCGAGCAATGAAGAGAAAGAGAGAGGAAGTGGGGATCACTGCTCGGATGCCGGAGATAAGTTTTCGAGCGGAGGATGCAGAGGGAGTGGTGTTGCCCCCACATGATGCGCTAGTGATAACGGCGAAGGTGGCCAGTTTTGATGTGAAGAGGGTTTTCATCGATACTGGAAGTTCGGTAGACGTAATGTTTTATGATTGTTTTATGCAGATAAACAAGGAGCTCAACCTCGAGCTGAGGCCGGTAACCACAGCCTTGTATGGATTCAATGGAGGCGAGGTGATGCCAATGGGAGAGGTGAGCCTATCTGTTGCCTTGGGGCAGGGAGCGACGAGGAAGGTGAGAATGGTGAGGTTTGTGGTCGTTGGAGCAGAGTCATCATATAACATCATCATGGGAAGGACCAGTTTGAATGCATTCCAGGCGGTCGTGTCGACGTACCACACGACGATCAAGTATCCGGTGGGGGAAAACCTTGGTGAGGTCGCAGGAGATCAACTTACCTCGAGGAGTTGTTATCAAACCACGGTGAGCAACAATAAGCAGCTCTCGAGGAAGCAGGCGAAGCTCGAAGAGGGAGTGATGAACCGACCTGGGAGCTCGATGTCGAGAGAGGAGAAGGAGAAGGCAGCTAAGGAGAAGGATAAGGTGGAGATGCAGCCAGGAGGGAAGATCGAGGAGGTCCAGATGGTGGAAGGATGCGAGGAGAGGAAGTTTCGGATGGGAAAGGAGATCGAGGAGCCCCTAAGGTCGAAATTGATTGGTTTGATAAGGGAGTTCGCGGATGTTTTTGCGTATACGCTTGAGGAGTTAACAGGGATAAAGGCGGAGATGATCAAATCGACCTAACGGTGAGGCCGGTGAAACAGAAGAAGAGACACCATGGTGCAGAAATGGACAAGGTGATCGAGCAGGAGGTGGAGAAGTTGTTGAAGGCGGGTCATGTTAAGGAGATCCAGTTCCCCGAATGGTTGTCGAACACGGTGATGGTGTCTAAGTCTGGGGGAAAGTGGAGGATGTGTATTGATTTTCGCGACTTAAACTGCCCGAAAGATTTGTATCCATTGCCCCGGATCGACCAGTTGGTCGATCCTACCGCAGGATGTGAGTTGCTCAGCCTTATGGATGCATCCCAAGGGTATCACCAGATCCCTTTGGCTCGAGAAGATAGGAAGAGGGTGAGTTTTGTTACGAGCATGTGTACTTATTGTTATATGATGATGCCTTTTGGCTTGAAGAATGCGGGGACAACGTACCAACGGTTGGTCGATAAAATTTTCAAGGAGCAGCTAGAAAGGAATATGGAGGTGTATGTCGATGATATGTTGGTGAAGAGTAAGGTGGAAGCGGATCATGTAAATGACTTGAAGGAGACGTTCTTGACTTTGCGGAGGTATGACATGAAACTGAATCCCGCTAAGTGTTCTTTCAGGGTGAAGTCAGGAAAGTTCCTGGGGTATATGGTAACAAAGAGGGGGATCGAGGTCAACCCGGAGAAGGTAAGAGTAGTGATCGAGATGAAACCACCCACAAGAGTGAAGGAAGTGCAGATCTTGACGGGCAGGATTGCGGGCTTGAGCCGTTTCATATCTAAGGTGGCGGAGAAGAGTGGTCCTCTATTTCGAACGTTGAGAAAAAACTCGAAATTGCAGTGGACGGAGGAGGCCCAGAGAGCATTCGAGGAGTTACAGAAGGTGTTGGTCAATCTGCCTCTATTGGCGAAAGCCAGTTCCGGGGGAAGATCTAGTGTTGTACATATCGATCGGGGAAATGGCAGTAAGCTCGGTTCTGTTGAGGGAAGAAGGCACGGTGCAATTCCCAATCTATTATGTAAGCAAGGTGATGCAGGGGGCGGAGAGGAGGTATTCGGAGATCGAGAAGTGTGCTCTAGCGGTGGTGGTAACGGTGAGGAAGTTGAGACCATATTTTCTGGGCCATAGGGTGAAGGTGAGAACGAATATGCCGCTGGGAGAAACCTTAGGTCGACCCTCGGTCTCGGGTCGACTAGTTAAATGGGCGGTCGAGTTGAGCGAATACACGATAGCATATGAGCCGAGGAGGGCGATTAAGGCGCAAGCGTTGGCGGATTTCATACAAGAAGGTACGAAAGTGGAGGAGGAGGCGGAGGGTGTTCGGCAAATGTTTGTTGATCGCTCGGTGTCGAGAGTTGGAGAGAGTTTGGGCATTGTTCTAATTTCGCCCAAAGGAGATAATTTAGAATTTGCAGTCAAAGTCGGATACAAGGTGTCGAACAATGAAGCAGAGTACGAGGTGGTTATTAAAGGAATGCAATTGGCTATGGCAGGTGGAGCTCACAGAGTTCAAGTATATTCTGATTCCCAATTGGTGGTGGGACAGTTTCAGGAGGATTTTGAGGTAAAGGAGGAGAGAATGCAACGGTATGTCAAAGAAATGAAGAGATTGCGTGCAGAGTTTAGCTCGTTCGAACTAACGCAAATACCCCGTGGAGAGAATGGTCGAGCAGATCTGCTATCCAAAATCCCGCAGAATCTGGTCGACTGTAAGAGAAGAAATGTCACTTGCTGCACATGGAGAAGAGTGTGGTCGAGTATGAGGTGACGGAGATAGAAGAGGTCGACGATTGGAGAGCCTCGATACTGAGATAGTTGAGAGAAAGAGGGGTGAAGGTGTTAAGGAGGTTTTTCGAGCACGAAGGGGTGTTGTATAAGAGGTCGTATGCCGGACCTCACTTGAGATGTGTGACACGAGAGGAAGGTCGATACGTGTTGAGGGAGACCCACGAAGGATGTTGCAGCGATCACAGCAAGGCGGGGTCTTTGGTGGCGAAAGTGCTAAGGGCAGGATATTTTTGGCCGACTATGAAAGAGGATGCGAAGATGATGGTGAGGAAATGCTTGCAATGCCAGAAGCATGGCCCACTCATTCATCAGCCGGCGGAGACGATGACTACGATGAGTGCCCCTATCCCATTTGCGCAGTGGGGCGTCGATCTGGTGGGGCCGATGCCGCAGAGAACTGGGCAAAGGAAATTCTTTATTGTGGCAGTAGACTATTTCACGAAGTGGGTGGAGGCCGAACCGCTGGCAAAAATCACGGAGAAAAAAGTCATACAATTTCTATATAACAATATTTGCTGCAGGTTTGGTGTCCCAAAGGTGTTGGTGTCCGACAATTGGACGCAATTCAATGGCAAGCGGATCCGAGCATGGTGCAAACACATGAAGATCGAGCAACATTTCACGTCAGTTGCTCATCCGCAGGCCAATAGACAAGTCGAGGTGACTAATAGGATCATATTGAACGGCCTGAAAACAAGATTGGAGAAGGCGTCGGGTGCATGGATTGACGAACTCACCTCAGTACTTTGGGCATATCGAACAACACCAAGGTCGACCACGGGAGAAACACCATTCAGCCTGGTTTATAGTATGGAGGCATTGCTTCCGATCGAGATCGAGGTCCAGTCACAAAGATCGAGCACATATAATCATGAACAGAACGAGAACTTAATGATGGCAGCCCTGGACACGATTGAAGAACTTCAGGAACAGGCCTCGATCAGAGTTGAGGCGTACAAGCAGAGGATGTGGGCAGCACATGACAGGAAGGTGAAAGTTCGGAGATTCCAGGTGGGCGACCTGGTTTGGAAAAGGGTGGACGTGCTGAAGCACGTGGGCAAGCTCGAGCCCAACTAGGAAGGACCATACTTGGTCGAGAAGGTTCATGGGGGAGGAGCATATTCACTCAAAGATGCTGAAGGAAGATCACTCCCCAGGTCATGGAATGTGGCTAACTTGAAGAAATATTATGTTTAAAATTTTTTTCCTTTCTTTCCCTGTTTCTCTCGGTGGAAACTTTCCACAACAATGATGTACTGAAATTCTCAATCTGGATTAATGAAATTTCTGTTCCAATTTTCAACACTTTGCCTAATCAATTGTTTTAATTCTATTGTGCATATGTGGTGGCCTATGTTGAATGACTGATCGAAGAAAAAATCCATCATGATTAAGGCCGAGAGGCTGGATGGTCGCATGTAACGACCACCCTTTTGAGGGTGGACATGTGCTCGAAGACAAAAAAATCCATCATGACTAAGGCCGAGAGGCTGGATGGTCGCATGTAACGACCACCCCTTTGAGGGTGGACATGTGCTCGAAGACAAAAAATCCATCATGACTAAGGCCGAGAAGTTGGATGGTCGCATGTAATGACCACCCCTTTGAGGGTGGACATGTGCTCGAAGACAAAAAATCCATCATGATTAAGGCCGAGAGGCTGGATGGTCGCATATAACGACCACCCCTTTGAGGGTGGACATGTGCTCGAAGACAAAAAATCCATCATGACTAAGGCCGAGAAGCTGGATGGTCGCATGTAACGACCACCTCTTTGAGGGTGGACAT
>BKCP01000001.1:2413039-2466441 GCA_008636005.1 Striga asiatica
AAGTAAGTTTAAGTACTTAATCAAGTATAATGTGATATATAGTATTTTTCACATTTGAGTTATAGCATGTTATGAAACATATTGATGTTTAAGAAGATATGTTTTATAAGATTAAGTAATTAACCTTGAGAAAAAGTAAAAAGTGAAGTTAAGTATAATCTTAACTTGAGAATAAGAAAGTTTAAATGAATTATTAGAAGAATGGGATAAGTTAATAATCCTAAGAAATTATTGAGTATACGAGCATAGTACTTAGTATATTTGTCTATATTTGAATTGACTTGCAGATACAGTACCAGTACAACTCTTATCGTGTTACAAATGATTTCAAAGATGAAAAGTTGGGTACAGGGTGTCGAACAACGAGGCGGAGTATAAGGCGGTCATTAAAGGAATGCAGTTGGCTATGGCGGGAGGAGCTCGAAAGATTCAGGTGCATTCCGATTTTCAGCTGGTAGTGGGACAGTTTCAGGAGGATTTTGAGGTGAAGGAGGAAAGGATGCAGAGGTACGTGAAGGAGATGAAAAGGTTGCGAGAGGAGTTTAGCTCGTTCGAGCTGGTGCAGATACCTCGAGGGGAGAATGGTCGAACAGATCAGTTATCCAAAATCTTACAGAATCTTGTCGACTGTAAGAGCAGAAATGTTACTTTGCTACACATGGAGAAGAGTGTGGTCGAGTGTGAGGTAGCTAAAATAGAGGAGGTCAATGACTGGAGAGCACCGATATTGAAGGAGTTGAAAGAAGGAGAGGGAAAAGTGTTGAGGAGGTTCTTTGAACATGGAGAGACAATGACTACGATCAGTGCTCCTATCCCATTTGCGCAGTGGGGTGTTGATCTGGTGGGGCCGATGCCGCAAGCGACTGGGCAAAGAAAATTCATTGTAGCGGTGGATTACTTCACGAAATGGGTGGAGGCCGAACGGTTGGCCAAGATCGCGGAGAAAAAAGTCATACAATTTTTATATAACAATATTTGTTGCAGGTTTGGCGTCCCAAAGGTGTTGGTATCCGACAACGGACACAATTCAATGGTAAACGGATTTGAACATGGTGTGACGACATGAAGATCGAGCAACATTTTGCATCGGTTGCTCATCCGCAAGCCAATGGACAAGTCGAGGTGACCAACAGAATCATACCGAATGGCCTGAAAACGAGACTGGAGAAGGCGTCGGGCGCATGGATCGATGAGCTCACCTCAGTACTTTGGGCGTATCGAACAACGCCAAGGTCAACCACGAGAGAAACATCATTCAGTCTGGTTTATGGCATGGATTCATTACTCTCAGTCAAGATCGAGGTCCACTCCTAGAGATCGAGCACATACGATCCAGAGCAAAACGAGAACTTGATGATGGCGGCCCTCGACACAATTGAAGAATTTCGGGAACGTGCCTCGATCAGAGTTGAGGCGTACAAACAAAGGATGCGAGCAACACATGACAGGAAGGCGAAAATCAGAAGATTCCAGGTGGGTGACCTGGTCTGGAAGAGGGTGGACGTGCTGAAGCATGTGGGCAAACTCGAGCCCAACTGGGAAGGACCATACCTGGTCGAGAAGGTTCATACGGGAGGAGCATATTCACTCAAGGACGCTGAAGGAAGATCACTCCCCAGGTCATGGAACGTGGCTAACTTGAAGAAATATTATGTTTGAATTTTTCTTTAGCTCTTTTTTATTAGAAATGTTTCACAAAAACGATGTAATCGAACTCCCAGTTTGTGATTAATGAAATTTCAGTTGCAATCTTCAATACCTTGCCTAATTGTTTCTTTATTTTATTGTGCATATGCGGTGTCGTATAATCACTGGCTGGTCGAAGAAAAAATCCATCATGATTAAGGCCGAGAGGCTGGATGGTCGCATGTAACGACTACCCCTTTGGGGGAGGATATGTGCTCGAAGACAAAAAATCCATCATGACTAAGGCCGAGAGGCTGGATGGTCGCATGTAACGACCACCCCTTTGAGGGTGGACATGTGCTCGAAGACAAAAAATCCATCATGACTAAGGCCGAGAAGTTGGATGGTCGCATGTAATGACCACCCCTTTGAGGGTGGACATGTGCTCGAAGACAAAAAATCCATCATGATTAAGGCCGAGAGGCTGGATGGTCGCATATAACGACCACCCCTTTGAGGGTGGACATGTGCTCGAAGACAAAAAATCCATCATGACTAAGGCCGAGAAGCTGGATGGTCGCATGTAACGACCACCTCTTTGAGGGTGGACATGTGCTCGAACACAAAAAATCCATCATGACTAAGGCCGAGAGGCTGGATGGTCGCATGTAACGACCACCTCTTTGAGGGTGGACATATGTTAGGAGGTGGTTATAGTCGCTAGGATTCATTAATTCATCAAGCTTAGTTAAGTGGATGAATGGCGTAACTTAAAAAATCGATGAAAACAACATCAACACATAGCGACAATGCAGGCTTGGTAATGGAAACATCAAACACAGTGATACATCGACAAGCAAATAACGAGAAATAACGAGAATTCAAAAACTTCAACATAAGCGATATTCATTTAACACAAACGGAGTACAAAAGTTCAGCATAAATTAAGACTACAATCTCAGGAAGAGGCATTATTTAGATTGGCGCTTGCATCGGGGCCATCGGGGGTCTTTTCTGGTGGCGGCTCGAGCTGCTGCCCCCCAGGCTCAGTTGGTTGGCTTGAGCCAGAGGTTGACCCAACCCCATCGGTGGATTGGGTCTGGCGAGCAAGAGGAGGAATATAGCCGTCGGGGAGCTTGAAGGTACGCTTCAATAGGTCGTCCTGATCCACGACGAGCTCGAGCAGGCCTGACCACTAGTCGTGGTCATCGGGCAGGTCGAGGGCACTTTGATAGCCGACGGGAGCTTTGGGCATAGCATCCCATATGGTCTCCATATTGAACTCCTCGAACCCGTCCTCGGCTACTTGGACCCCCGCTTGTTGCATTATAGCCCCAAAGTAGTGGGTGCCATAGTCTTGCACGTCCTTTAGATACTGTGGCGACTGCTTGAAAGCAGCCACCACTTGCTCGCGATAAGCTTGTAGGAAGCGTCGATCGGCGGTTGTGTGGAAGACCATCCGCCAAGCCCGCAGGGCAGCCTCGTCGATCAAGGGCTTAGCCCTTTGCTTGAAAGCGACGTTTTCACATGCCCGAGCTGACTTCTCATCCTCGAGGGCAGCCTCGAGAGCCTTTTTGGAACCCAGAAGGGCCTCTTTTTTCGCTCGCTCGGCTGCGAGGGCCTCCTCGAAGGACTTCAGAGCCCCCTCGAGTGTCTCCTTCTCAGCGAAGAGGGCCTTATTCTGGGCGGCCGACTCCTTCAGCCTCTCGTGAAGGGCATTGGCCTTGACGACGATTGCATCCAGCCGAGTGCCGAGCTGGAGATTGCTTCGCTCGATGGCCGAGATGGACCAACTCGGGCTCGCTAGCGTCTGCTCGATCAACGGTGCAAACTCGACCATTCCCTACAAAGGCGCATAAAAGAAAGTGTTAGAACACTAACGAGGGGAGAAAAGGGAACAAAAACAGATAAGTGTCGAGGGATAGTAAGTTACCTGAGCCAGCCAGTGGGCAAGCCGATGGCCTCGATCTCGAAGGGTGTGACCGTCATTGTAACGGTCAGTGGGACGGCCGACGGGGGGAAGAACATTTCTGAGGTAATGCGAGAACCCCGGACCGCCGAGCGTAGTAATCGAGAGGGCAGTCTCCTCGACGCGGTGACGCTTGCTGACATTTTCATCCCCCTCAGCGGAGGGGCGCTTAAGTGGATTCTCCTCGAGCCGAGTCTGCTCGGGAGAAGCGGGAATGTGTACAACCGGGGTGGTCTGGTCGTGCGGAGGAGAGCGCGGCGGAGGAGACGATGGCGAAGGAGAGGACGGTTTCTTGAGCTGTTCTGGTTGCTCGATGGACTGGTCAGTTGGAGTGTTGATCGAAGAAGGTTACTCGACGGCTACGTCAGGTGGAGGTGAGGTCAAGCGCACGGATTGAGAGGTGGTCGAGTCAGCAGGCTTGGAGCTCGACCCCTCAACGGCTTGTTTCTTTCTCAAAGGAGCCTTCCTCTTAGGCACGGAGATAGCGGGCATCCCTGCAAAAGATTTACGCACAAGTTAAAGCCGAAATAGATAAACAATATGTGGAACAAACATAATAATAAGAAACAAACACGATAAATGCTCAAGCCTGTCCGATGACAACACATACCTGGGTCACCCTCGATCCAGATTAGATCGAGGGTTTTCTGGCTGGGGAGAGGACAAGATTTATGGGTAAGAAGTCAACAGAAATGCAAGAGGTCTTCATCCTCAAGCAGCGTCTTCGACGAGACGGGTTTGTTGTTCCATACCGCAATCCGCTGGTCGAAGAGCGCGTTGGTTGAAGGTATGGAATACTCGCGTGGTAGTTCTTTAAGCCAGGGAGGTGACGCCCAGGGGAAAGCAGGTTTGGGCTCGACAAAGGCGAATTTATCTTTCCACCTGGGAACGTTGGAAGGAGTGTCCGAGATGAAATGGACATCGTTGCGGCCTTTGAGGTAAAGTCCTTGAACATGTTTCGAGGGAGTATAACAGTAATGGAAGAAGTCTAGGTCGAGCCGACCTAGACGAATATGACAGAGGATGATGAAGACAGTAATAAATCGGATGGCGTTAGGAGGAAGTTGGTTCAAGGGCAAGTCGAACCACTTACAGAGATTGACCAAATCTTGGCTTAAAGGAAAGCGGACGCCGAGTTTAAATTGAATTTCAAAGAAAGTGTAGCAGTTTCGGGGAGGGTTATCGTAGGTATCTCGAGGGTCGGGAGATACGAAAGCCCAGCCGGCGAGATAACCAACTTCTTCGGCATTCAACCAGCCAGCTATGAGAGAGCGCGAAGAGGAAGAAGCCTTTCTAGAAAAAGTAGATGCCTTGGTCGACTTACCCTTCTTAGGGGCAGCTTTAGGAGAGGTCGTGATGGGGATAGCTGAAGAGGCGAGAGGGATAGAAGCAGTTGAGGATTTCGGTACGCCCTTCTTAAGGTTAGGGGAAGGGGTAACCCGAACCAAAACGGAATGGCGAGAAAGGGGAACATTATCTTCGTCCTCCTCAGCAGCAGCTTCGGCGGCATCGAGAGCCTCTTCGGCGGTGTCAGAAGCCCCAAACGCTGGTCGACGACGATTCAGAGGGATGTGGTCAAGGGTATCCTCATCTGATTCATCAATCAGACGAGTAGGTTGGTGAAGAGGAGAAGATGTGGCATAATCGGAAGGGCGTAGAACACTGAAGGGAATGGGATTGTAGATTTCTTCGACAGAGCGGGAAGGCGAGTGAGGAGTAGCCGATGAGTGGGGGAGGATGATGTGGCGATCTCATCTTCGACAGAGTGATGGCTTGGTGCGTTAGAATCAGCGAAATCTAAAAAGTAGAACGAAAAAGTGAGAGGAAGAGAAAAGGAGTTAGGGCTTTTGAAAGCAAAGAAGGAGGTTTTTTGCCACAGACGAGACGAGAGGGATTTGAGAAAAAGAAAAAGCAACAGGAAAAATCGAAAAATTAACAAAATAAATGCACGCACATATAAAATTGAAGCATAGAAGACTTACTCATGGTCGCAGTAGAGAAGTGGTTGCCGGAAATTGCTTGAAAAAACGACGAGAGCAGGCAAGAACAATTTGCAGAGGAAGAAAACAGATCGCAAGGGGGTTCGAAATTGCAAAGGTGAGAAAAGCCGAAAAATTGGCTAAGTACGGTATTTATAGAAGTACAGATGAGTAAGGTGAAGAGTTAAGGGAGATGACCGTTAGATAAAAGAAGATCCAACGGTGGGAAAACTTAAAGAGGCACAGATAGCGAGGCGGCACAAATCGCGAGGAGGCGTGATGATTAAAGGAATTGAGCGGAAAAGACAGATGGCAGGCGGAAAGTACGCTAGTAATAAAAAGAAATAAAAGATAATTAAAAGCGCACCATAAAATCGACCACGTGGTCGAAGAATGGTGACGGCCTCGACGGGAGCGATCGACAGAGGAGGCTAGACGCCGCTAAGAGATCGAGAGGTTGACAGAATGAAGGAGGCAGCTCAAATTCACTCTTAGATCGAGTCATTCAAACTCGACCAGAGTGAGGGGGACTAGATGATATGGGATATTATATAACTACGGAATAGACCGTCCTACCGCAATAGGTCGGGCAAGCTCGAAGTAGAGAAAACCGCGTTGGTCGAGGGATGATCGACCAGGAGGGAAGAGATCGAGAAAAATAGCAGAACTGGTCGAGGATCGACCTAGTGATGGGGGGATCGACCAGATCGAGTACCCAGAAGGTGAAGAGCAATCGAGAGCGTGACGTGGACGCGAGAAGGCGCGTGGGTGGCGTTAGAAGATCCTAACGGCCTGCACAGAGGAATAATCTTCCTTAGCTCAGAGGGACACGTGGCGAGAATATATTGTGCAGAGCGATAGTGGTATTAGCCACCTCTGACATCTCTGACAACAAGTATAGTGTGTGTGTACGGACGGGCAGTACGGGCAGGACAGCTCACCAAAAATTTGGGCAGCTCCTAGGGCAGGTATCTCACTCCTATATATATGGGAGTGAGTCTTTTCTTATGACTTACGATTTATCCATTCTTTACTTTGGAAAATTGAACAAACACATACTTACTTAAGCATCGGAGGCTCTTCACCGGAAAACCCCTCTGGTGTGAGAGTTCTGTGCAGGTGCGCGGCGTCTACCGGCGATGAAGAAGACAAGCAAGTCGATTTCAGGTCGGTTGGAGTGTTTTGCGTTACCAGTGTTTATGTCAAGAGTGCATCAAATGCATTTGTGTTTATATGTCTATATGTAGACGATATGTTGATCATGGGGAGTAGCCATGAAGTGATCATGGATACGAAAAGAATGTTGAAAAGAAATTTCGACATGAAAGATATGGGTTTGACTGATGTTATTCTTGGAATAAGGATTATCAGAACCCAGATGGAATTGTCTTGTCACAATCTCATTGTGTAGAGAAAGTGCTCAAGAAATTTGATACCTATGACGGTGCACAGTCTAGGTGTAAGACACCCATCGATCTTAGTATAAATCTGGTAGCCAATAAAGGTCAACCAGTGGCTCAGTTGGAATATTCACGGATAATAGGGAGTTTGATGTACTTGACGAATTGTACACGACCAGACTTGGCCTATCCGGTGAATAAGTTGAGCAGATTTACGAGCAATCCCAGTCATGAACACTGGAATGCTTTGAGAAGGGTACTTAAGTACTTGAGGTACACCCTTGAATACGGGCTAAAATACTCAAGATATCCAGCCATACTTGAAGGGTACTGTGACGCAAGCTGTATATCAGATTCGAGAGATTCTCGCTCCACTAGCGGATATGTTTTCTATATTGGAGGAGGTGCAGTTTCGTGGAAATCCAAAACAAACGTGTATAGCTCGTTCAACTATGGAATCGGAGTTCATCGCTTTAGATAAAGCTGGTGAAGAAGCCGAGTGGCTTAGAAATTTTTTATCTAATATTCCATGTTGGGATAAGACTTTGCCGCCTGTGATGATTCACTGTGATAGCCAAGTTGCTATAGGTAGGGCGCAAAGCAACTTGTATAACGGTAAGTCTAGACATATTCGTCGTAGACATAATACCGTACGCCAATTGATCTCAAATGGTGTTATTTCCATCGACTATGTGAAGTCTAAGGAAAATTTGGCTGATCCTTTGACGAAAGGATTGAATAGAGATCAATTGGGATTTTTGCTAGAGGGAATGGGCTTAAAAATCCACAATGAAAAGAATGATCATAGTGGTAACCCTACCATGCTGAGTGGAGATCCCACGAACTTGGTTCAAAAGGAAAACTAAGCTATGAAAATTCAGTTGAGTACTTGGAACATATGAATGTCCAAAGCTATTCCCTAGAGCACTCCAAGTGCAAGATGACCTGTTGATTGTGGTAAGGGTAAGTCATGTGGACTTTTAATGAATCCCTAACCTTGTAAACGTGGAGTATTAACAGGATACTCTTGATAGGGAGGTCACCTATATAAGTGTGAAGTGTGGGCCGCTTCAAATGTAAACACTTATGAATCCATTGTGTTGTCCATGGCCAAAATGGACACAACGATAGAACGGAATGGAGTTAAGACTCTATTGTGTAGACGTCATTGTCTCGATGTACACTATGGAGGAATAGTTCAAGGCATCATGTCCACTAGTCCTCCAGTGCATCCGATGATGTTTACAAAGAAATGTTCAAAGCCAAAAGCTACCTTCTCTGATGCAATAGAGTGTTGTGAGGATTGAACACATAGTATATATATTTAATTTACACTCATGTGGGGGATAGTTAGTCAATGAGTGTTAAATTAATTTGTTAACTAATATTCCAACCTATTGATTCTTATTCTTCCACCCACCATCTTATTCTTCCAACCATCTTATTAATTATTCAACCAAATAGAACCACCACACCAAATTACAAACAACTCTTATATTTTATTGTCCATTTGGTTGATGATGTGCGAGAAGGAAATTGTCAACTTTTCCAAGTTGCAACCCATTTCCCATCTATATATATGGGAGGAATCAACTCGTCAGAAATACAAGAAAAGAAGTGAAAAAAGAGAAAAAAGAAAGGGAGAAAGAAAGGAAAGAGAGATATAAAAATATTCAGTTCGGAAGAATATTTGAGGGATAAAAATAATAATGATAAAAATAGAGAAAATTATCAGAGAGATATTTTTATTTATATTTTTAAGTGCTCAAATCTAGACTCCGTTTCAGTTCGCCGGAGCTCGTAAATCTGGTGTGCTACAGATTTAGAGACGTTTGCCGTTGTATCTTTGGAGAAGTTACGCCTGAACCATTAGCTGCCACACGAGGCGTATTCTTCTTGCGGAAAAAGTTTTACTCGCCTCGGCTAAAATTTTTCTGCTTTTATTTTTCAATTGTAATTTATTTTCCAGTTCAATTGTAATTTTCTATTTTAGATTATTTGTAAGAACTGAAAAAAAAATACATATCAGTTCGTAGAATTCCCATGTAATTTTGATACCAAATTTATAATAACTTATTTGGTTACCAAACATAGCCTTAATCCTATTTGAGTCGTGAATACTGATTGAAATGTCAAGTTACAACTGAGAGGGACGAGCTCCAAGAAGAAACTTCAACGCTAGATGCACAAATCAAGAAGTTTCAAAAAGAAATAAACGAGCGGGTCAAGTGTGAAGAAGACTCATGAGTTTCTTCCAATTTCCCCCCGAAACTAATAGAAGATCACCACTCGGCCCCTGTCATGGGTCCATCTCTTATCGTCATGCCGTTAGCAGCTCATGAATCACAAGTTTTTTCAGTCCCTTTTACTGAGGCGAATGTTTGTAAGGCTCCGGCAAATGTGAGGAAGCCACGTGCACGTTACCCTTCTTCTTCAGATTCTTGGCCATCTCACATTCTTGCACAATTAGACAGTTATGGATTGGTTGATGATGTTAGAGAAAGTTAATGCAGACTCTGATCAAAAGATTCAAATTGCAGATGGATATAGTAATAATTTTTAGTTTGGGTGCATTTGATTTAGTGAATTGGGTTTGGTTTAGTTTGTAGATGATGGATCAATAAAGTGAGTATGTTTTGCTAGTTATTTTTTTTAGAAACTATTGTGCAATGCTTTTTAGATTATGATTTCAAATTCTTTTTGCCTTTTATTTGCTTGTGTTGAAGGACATAATCACCTATTTTAGAGCGGAGATATACAAAAAGTTTGAGCAAAAATAGAGGGTAAATGAGTCAAATTTTAATATTCTAACTAACTGTTCACTTCGAATATGCGTTAATATTTGAGTATTTATATTTGATTTACTATTCGAGTATCGATATTTGATTTACTGTGGAAATCAATTTGTGATTAATATCCGATTCATTTAATATGATCAGTTATATTTGATTCGAAAATTATTTGAAGAAATATATTTAATACAAAAATATATTTGTGTTTAATATATTTATATAATTATATTCAATTTATATATGAGAACTTTGGTTCGAATTCGTATAAATTTTGATTACAAACTATTAAATTCTATATCAAATTCAATATTCCATAGAGATTAAATAATTTAAATCATGAATCAAATAAATATAAAGTAGCTTAGTTCTAAGAACTTACAAGTAACAAACAAGCCTAACCAAAGTGAAATGGGAAATTCAATTTACATAGAGATTATTCAACTTTAAAACCCGGGGCGTTTTCGTCAAATTGCCCTTTTCCTTGGAAGAAACCAAATTAACGATAAACCATTTGCGGAGCTAAACCCTAAAACCCGAGTCCCAACTGCCGTCCGCCGTCTGCCTCCGCCCACCGGTGGTCGGCTCCGAGCCTACAGCCTCCACATCCCAGCCGCCTCACATCCAATCATGTCCGCCAAGTGGCGCGCGATACAGCATCGCCACCGTTACACCTACAGCGCCGTCGTGTTCCCGCCGCATTTCGTTCGGGAACTGAACCGAACTCCCGACGACCACCCTTTCTTCACCGAACTGAAGCACCTGGTATCGCTCAACTCCACTTACGCCCAGATCGAACACGCTAAGAAAATCGCCGCCGCTTTTTCCAATTTGATATCCGATGGAAACACATATGAAAAGACGGTTTCCCGCGCTGCGAAATTGTATCTGGAAATCCTTTTCCTGGAGAACTCCTTGCCCTTGCATAGGACGCTGGCTTCCGTGCTGGCCAAGTTGAAGAACAATCGGAGTTTGATCGAGAGCCATTTTGAGCAGCTGTGCCACGAGTACGGTGGCGGGCAGATCGCAGGAGATGGGAAAATATTCTGTGTTTCGCGGGCAGCACTCTCCATGATGAGCACGCCTAAGTTAGGCTACTTGGTGCAAGTAGTCGAACAATGCGCGATTCTGGTGGGGTTAGATGTGGTTTCGAGCTTAGGTAGTGTTGTGAATGAAACAAATGAATGGTCAAGGCCTTCTCCACTTGTCATGGAACAGTGCCAGGAGGCACTCTCGTGTATGTACTACTTGCTTCAACGCTTCCCGGGAAAATTCAACAATGCAGGTGGGGAAAGTATTGCGTCGAATGATTCGAATGTCCTGGAAATGGCTTTGTCAATTGTTTTGAGCGTTTTGAAGTCTCAGGCGTTTTCAAGAGACTGTTTTGTGGCAGCTGGGGTAAGTTTGTGTGCAGCACTGCAAGTTTGCTTGAGTCCAGAAGAGCTCGGACTATTTATCATGCGAGGTATTTTTCGTGAAACTGGCGTTCAGGGCGGTGAGATTGATTTTGATGCCGTAGTGGAGAAGATTTCGTATAAGGGTGATTTGGTTGATGAAATTTATAAATTTTCGGCACTGAGTAGACTTTGCTTGATCAGAGGAATACTGACTGCTGTTTCTAGAACCGTCCTTGACACTCATTATGCAGTGTTGAATGATGGTGCGAACGGTGATGAAGATGAATATTTGGTGAAGACCATACTTTATGATGCTATTTTACCCGAGTTGTGCAGATACGCCGAAAACCCTACTGACAGTCACTCTAATTTCCATGCATTGACCGTAATGCAAATATGTCTACAGCAGATAAAAACTTTGCTCCAAGGCGACACTGGGTGCGCCCCAGATAATTATGATCCAATTCCCGAGGCTATGGGGGCTAGGATATTGAAGATTGTGTGGAATAACTTGGAGGATCCTTTGAGCCAAACTGTTAAACAAGTTCATTTGATCTTTGATCTCTATTTAGACATTCAGTCCAGTCTTCATTGGGCAGAAGGTAGTGAAAATATAAAGTTGTTCTTGAAGAGGATTGCGTTGGATCTTTTATGTATGGGGCCACGTTGCAAGGGAAGGTACGTCCCATTAGCCTCACTTACTAGGAGGTTGGGTGCCAAAACTATTATTAAAATGAACCCGGACTTGCTCTCTGAAACAGCAAAGGCGTATGTTGATGATGATGTGTGTTGTGCGGCCACAACCTTTCTCAAGTGTTTCCTTGAGTGTTTGAGGGACGAATATTGGAGTAGTGATGGAGTCGACAATGGATACACAAAATACAGAGGCTACTGCTTGCTGCCATTTTTGCACGGACTAGCATTTGGATTCGCTAAGCTAAGGTCGAACTTGAACACATATGCATTGCCTGTTCTTCTCGAGTTAGACGTTGACAGTATATTTTCTATGCTCGCGTTAATTGGGATAGGTCCAACTGAGGGCCCGTTATTTTCTCATAATGATATCAGCAGCACGGAGATGGATCTTGGGCTCGAACAGAAAATTGCTGTTTTGGTGTCATTGCTCAAGGTCTCTCGTGTTCTTGCATTGATGGAAGGAGACATTGATTGGTATGAGGAGTCTTCAATTTCCCCTGAAGCTGCAGAGCTTGATCTTGAAAACAGTAATTTACAGTGTGCTGTTGGGATAAAGGGCGTCGAGGTAAAAATCCCAGTCAAGTGGGTCATATTAGCTTTGACCCACGTAGACGAGTCACTCCGCATGGATGCAGCAGAAACTCTGTTCTTGAACCCAAAAACGGCCAGCTTGCCTTCTTCTTTGGAACTTAGTTTGATGAGAAAGGCTGTGCCCTTGAACATGAGATGTTGTTCAACTGCTTTCCAAATGAAGTGGAATAGCTTGTTCAGGAAGTTCTTTTCTCGGGTCAGGACTTCATTAGAGAGACAACTTAAGGTAGGAGCATGGAAGCCTCTTGTATCGGCTGGAGATTCGAATGGAGTTTGTTTGCTTACAGGATCTGAGAGTATTATAAAACACAGGGCTGAGATTCTTTTTGATTTTACCAAGTGGCTGAGTTGTTTCTTGTTTTTCTCCTGCTATCCTTCTGCACCATATGAGAGAAAGATAATGGCAATGGAGCTCATATTGATAATGTTGAATGTTTGGCCTGTGGTCCCAACACTATCAGAAAATAAGGATAATTTTTATTCTAAAACTAGCCTGTACCCATACAGTAGAAGTTTATCTCTACCCGATTCTACTTTGCTGCTTGTTGGATCAATTGTTGATAGTTGGGACCGACTGAGAGAGAATTCGTTTCGTGTTTTACTATATTTTCCTACCCCTCTTCCTGGCATTACTAATCCAGATAAGGTCCGTGAGGCAGTTATGTGGGCTAAACTGCTAATATGCAGTCCACGTGTACGTGAAAGTGATGCTGGGGCCCTCATGATGAGGCTTCTCTTCAGGAAGTATGTGTTGGAGCTGAGGTGGATAGTTAGACCATCGTGTAATTATGTATCTTTGTGTTTCGAGGCTGAGCTGGCAAACGGTGCCCATTGCATGCCGAGCTCACCCGTGGTAACTTATCTGGTATCACTTATTGATTGGCTGGTTTTTGCTGTGGAAGATGCTGAAAAGAATCTTTCGGAAGCATGCAAGAATAGTTTTGTTCACGGGATATTGCTCACTCTACGATATACGTTTGAGGAGCTGGATTGGAACTCTAATGTGTTTACGCATAGCATGTGCCAAATGAAAGACGTGTTGAAAAGGCTGTTGGAGTTGGTCATGCGAATAACTTCTTTGGCCCTTTGGGTAGTTTCGGCTGATGCATGGCACTTACCTGATGATGATATGGAAGAAATAGAGGACGATGAGGTGTTCTCTGTGGATATTCCGGATGAAATTGATTCATCTGGACTGAAATCACAGGTTGGAGTTAAAGTTAGGAAAGTTGACGAGGAGATTGGACCCTCTGACCAGATTGTTATGGTTGGTTGCTGGCTTGCTATGAAAGAGGTGAGTGTACCATTATATTTATATTTATATTTATTTTTATTTTTATTAATTGAGAGGGCCATCAGTTCATTGTGTGGTGCATGAAACCATTTTCTTCTCTCATTCTTTGTTTCTGTTTGTGTGTGTGTGTGTGTGTGTGTGTTTCTCAGATGAATAATGCATTAGGAATGCTCAGAGAATGACCATGCTGTTTATTCTATAAAATTTCTACAGTTCGGGTTTGATAGTGTTTGTCTGAATTTTATTTTCAGGTGAGCCTTCTTCTGGGGACAGTAATAAGAAAAGTTCCTTTACCTACTTGTGATGAAATGCGTAAAGCAATTGCTACATCCACTGATGGATCTGATCTACCGTCTGATGTGATGCTTGATTTACAACAACTGGAGACAATCGGCAACCATTTCTTGGAAGTCCTTCTCAAAATGAAACATAATGGTGCAATCGATAAGACAAGGGCTGGGTTCACTGCACTGTGCAACCGTTTGCTTTGTTCAAATGATCCAAGGTACTTGTTTATGTTTTATACACTTGTACTAGCATCACTTAGTGATGTCACTCGCATATCAAAATCCAACATAATTCAGTTCCTTCTCGAGCTCTAACTCATTTCTGACATGAATACGATACCAGAGACCATCTGATCGGTTCTTCATTTCTAAACCGAGTAATTATTTATAATTTTCTGTCTCGTCGTGAATCCGACTTTTTGTTATATCGAAAATTAATTTAATAATTACTGTTGTCATTTTTTCGGTGTTCTGAGCCCCTTGTTTATTTTTCTTTTTAAATGTGAATTCAGGCTATGTAAATTGACAGAGTCCTGGATGGATATACTAATGGAAAGAACCATAGCTAAGGGACAGACAGTGGATGACCTGTTAAGAAGAAGTGCAGGTATACCCGCTGCTTTTATTGCATTTTTCCTCTCCGAGCCCGAGGGCACACCCAAAAGGCTACTCCCTAGAGCACTTAGCTGGCTAATAGATGTAGTTAAGAAGTCTTTAGCCGATCAAAAAACCAAAGCAAACATCTTGGGTGGTCCGAACGGCACGAAAGAAATATCAAAGTTCCGGGACGAAGGTGTGGTCCCCACAGTGCATGCATTCAATGTTCTGAAGGCAACTTTTAACGATACGAACCTGGCGACTGATACTTCGGGCTTTTGTGCCGAGGCAATGATAATCTGCGTGCGCTCGTTCTCTTCTCCATATTGGGAGGTCCGCAACAGCGCCTGTCTTGCGTATACTGCTTTGTTACGTCGAATGATTGGGTTTCTGAATGTGCAGAAAAGAGAGTCGGCCAGGCGGGCCCTAACCGGGCTTGAGTTTTTTCACAGGTGAGATTTCTTGAGTGTCGAGTATTTTTACTTGTTAATTGTTATGCATGGTTTAGGTGTGGATAAAATGTGATAATTGTTGCTCTTGGTGCTTTTTCCTTTTAGATTCTCTGGTCTGACTCGTGATAACATTTGTCACGAAAAATAATTACTCAAGGAAAAGTTCAGAGCAAGGCCCCTGATTTATTTCATTTGATTTTAGTCCTTCGTTGTTGTTGTCTTTTTTTTGGGGGGGTGTCTCAGTTCAGGCTCATTTTTTCAAACTTCTTTGAAGCTTAAATTTTGTTTTAACTGATTTGAAAAGCAAAAGGAAACAAGGGCCTGACTTTGGTTTTGTTTCTGAATTTGGAGCTTATCGTGAGTCTTGATTTGAGAAAAAAACAAAATAGAAATAATTTATGTCCCAAATTTATGATTAAACAAAATTTCACTCTTGTTTTTATGAAAGAACTAAAAGTTGGCTTCCCAAATATATGCAAACACCATTTTTAGATCTTAGAATTATATCAGGAGCACGATTCCTATTTGTATTCTGCATTGGTCATCTAAGGAAGGAAACAAAAAAAAAAAGAAAGATTTTTCTTTTTTTTTCATTAATCTAGATGCAAAGTTTTGGATAAGTTCTTCCCTTTACTTCCTCCAAACCTTAACCAACATTTATCAGCTCCTATAACTTTTCTTCTTTTAATCCGACTCATGAAGGTACCCGACATTGCACTTGTTCCTGATGGACGAACTGCAAGTGGCCACTGAATTTCTTCCGGAAGGATCACCCAAACGAGCCATGTCCAACCTGAAAAACGACCTTCACCCAAGCCTGTGCCCAATGCTGATACTTCTCTCCCGCCTCAAACCTTCTCCGCTTGCAAGTGAAACCGGAGATCCTTTGGACCCTTTTCTTTTCATGCCTTTTATCCGAAGGTGTTCTTTCCAAAGCAACTTCCGGATCCGTGTACTTGCATCCGGAGCTCTAACGGGCCTCGTATCCAACGAGAAGCTGCCAGCTGTCATCTTCACAATGGCCTCGGAGCTGCCTTGTCACGAAAACAACAATATCATCATGTCATCGAATTCGATTCACGGAATGTTGCTACAGCTGAACTCGCTTCTTAACACTAACTGTAGAAATCTGTCTGACCCCTCCAAAAAGGACGAAATACTCGAAAAATTGGTTCGAATACTAAAGAAACGCGCATGGATTGGGAGCCCACAGCAGTGCCACTGCCCGACACTCAATCTGTGCTTTCTGAAAGTGCTCGATAACATGCTCGCTGTTTCAAGAACCTACCCGACGAGCAAAAGCGTGGGGCCCACTTGGAAAATCCTCCATGATTTGTCTTCAGAATACTTGGATTTAAAGCCGGCCCATCGGCAGCTGTATTTTGACCCAACTGTTCAGGAGCTTCGCAAGCAAGCCGCAGTTTCCTACTTTAATTGCATTTTCCAGACTTCGAAAGAAATAGGAGATGGTGAATTTCTGACGAGGAAAAAATTTTCCTCACCTGATAATAATAATAATTTGTTCGAAGCAGTTGAAATGGAGGGTGCTGCTTTTACTGGATTTCAGGAAAGATTAATCCGCTCGATGTCCGATCCATCATACGAAGTGCAACTCGCAACATTAAAATGGCTTCATTTGTTCCTGAAGAGAATCAAGCTGTATGGTGATTGTGGGGAGGACCATTTTTATTGCGAGGCTGTGAGGATATGCTCGACAGATATCAATCTTCAGGATACAGTCATGAAGCTTCTGGCTTCTGAGAAGCACCATAAATGCACGCATTATCTTTTGAAAATTCTCTACACTTGGAACTCGCTCCAATCTCCTGATGACACCCGATTACTAATCTCTGGGCCGAGATATGTTTGTAATATGGACTGCAACTCCGTATTCCAGTTATGGAAAGAGTTGGTTTCCTTTTTAGAGATCACAAGGCATGCAAAGACTCGGCAGACGCTCATCTGCTGTTTAGGAATATGCGCCAAGCAAATTTCCAATCTTTTCATGAACCGAAAATCCGACCCTAGTAGCAGATCATTTTTGCATTTTTACGAGGCGTTGAGTTACTTTGTGGGCCTGATAGAACAATACAGCGAAGCTTCACAGCCCGTAAATATGCGAAAGGCAGCTGCCGACTCATTGGTAGCTTCTGGCTTGCTGGCACATGCCGAGGCCCTTGGCGTGCTAATTTCCGAAAATAGCCTTTCTTCTAATTTTTTTAAGGTAGAAGATGATATCAAACTCTACACTCGCAAGGTGCTTGATTTATGGTCAACGTGCGTGAAGCTTCTGGAAGATGAAGATGCCGAGCTACGGAAAAAACTCGCCCTAAAAATACAAAAAAATTTCCTGTCGAGAAATGACATAGCTTCCAGCCAAGTCGAGAAAGTGATCGAGTCATGTTTCGAGCATCTCTCGAGAATATTCGGACGCTGGCACGATTACTTGGATTATCTTTGTTCTTGGGTCCTAAATGCCGCTAATGGCTCAAACTATGTCCTCTCGGGAGAAAACCTCGTCCGGCGTGTTTTCGACAAGGAGATCGACAATCATCACGAAGAAAAACTCTTAATTTGTCAACTGATCTGTTGGCATTTGTCGAAAATTCCGGTTTCAAAAGAAATCGAGTCTAGGGATGTTTTGCGTAAATGGAGGACAAAATTTTTCGAGCAGTTGGTTGAGATTGCTCGTGAGCGTGTAGGGAGAAAGGGATGTGTAGGGTGGGTCGGTGGACTCGGGAATCACAAAGACACATTTTTGCAAATATATGCGAATTTGCTCGGATTTTATGCCTTGTCGAGTTGTGTTGCGATCGAGGATGGAGATAACGGGCATGTGGTGTCTGAGGTTTCGACGGTTGGTGAAGCGATTGGTCCGTTTATCGGTAATCCTTTGATTTGCAATATGTATTTGATGGTTATTAGGTTGTATGAGAAGTGTTTGGGTAGGACTGTTGTGGATAGTTTGAGAGAAAGGCTGGGAGAGAGGGATGATTCTGGTTGGGATGAATTTAATCCTTATTTTCTGCTCAAGTGAATGAAAATGATGATGTAACATCGTGTATTGAAGTAGATGTGCTTGTTCTGGGGTTTGAAGTTGTGAAAAATCGCCCCTATGAGATATGTACACTATTCTGTTTTTAATTTATACACCTGATTCCAAAGTTTTTTCTGTCTTTCCAAATGAAGGTCAGATTATATTTCAACAAAAATGGTATGCTTTTGTTCGTATTTTATTTTAAATTTTAATGTATGATATTTTTAGTGTGCAAATATGTATGACAACCTAGCCATAGGTGACACAAAATTGTATCCTTCATCCTATGTTAAATTCTTTCACCATTCTTTGTGAGATTTGCTAGAAAACACGTATAAAAGTGGTTTTTTGCTTATATTTTAAGCATGGCATGCAATTATACGAGTATGTTATTTTGTAAAAATAATATGTCCAACCTATTCTATATTAGTTTGGCAACTTTCTAATGTTGTGTTTGTAAGCATATAAATTAGTTTATAACTCATTTGATTAGCTTATAAGTTTCTTGTATTCAAATAAACTTAATTTGATAAGACGAATAAACTTCCTTGAATAACCATTCAAATAAGCCTAAAATATTTCAACTAGATTATCAGTTATTTTACCAAACACTTATCATATAAGCTAGTTTTTCAGCTATAAGTTCAAAATTCACTTATAAGCTATAAGCCCATACATAAGTTCGTTTATCAACTAAGTTTACCAAACATAGCTTAAATTGACGTCGGACTTGGTCGAAAAAAAAATACATCATCCTAAAATACCGTATGTTTTCCAACCTAGTATTTCAAGTACTAGCAATATATGAAGTGTTATTTAAATAATTTTCTCCCTAGAAAGTACTAGAAAAACTTCTTTTTTTATAAACTAATTTGTTCTTAAAAAGAAAAAAGTATAAAATAATAGCTCCTGCATGGAATATATACTCCCAAAACTTATATTGATCAATGCAAACAGACAAGCAGCATATAAGAGTGCAAAAATGGCTGCACAACAACAAAACTTATATTGATCATACATCACACAATGAAAACAACTGCAAAAATGTTTCTCTGTCACTTTACCTAACATATATCCGACCGGGTACTGGTAAAAAGATCCAACGCGTTTTAAGTTCATAAAACCCCAAAAAAGTTACAGTTGTAAATAATTAAGGTTAATTTCTTACAAGTAATCTCCACTGCCATCTTTATTCGTCTTCATCATCTTCCTCGGTATCTTCATTTTCACCCTAATAACCAATATTTAAGATAAAAAAGTAAGAAAACCAGTTGAAAATCGATATCATTACTTCATACACAACAAATATCAAAACCAGCCGATAATTTTTAATCACATGTGGAAAATTACGAAGAGAGGATAAGGAGTTTTCTAAATTTTCTTACATCATAATCGTCGCATTTTCACCCTAATAACCGATATTTAAGATAAAAAAGTAAGAAAACCAGTTGAAAATCGATATCATTACTTCATACACAACAAATATCAAAACCAGCTGATAATTTTTAATCACATGTGGAAAATTACGAAGAGAGGATAAGAAGTTTTCTAAATTTTCTTACATCATAATCGTCGATGCAACAAATATCAAAACCAGCCGATAATTTTTAATCACATGTGGAAAATTACGAAGAGAGGATAAGGAGTTTTCTAAATTTTCTTACATCATAATCGTCGTCGTCGTCGTCAGTTATTTGAAATTAAGATATTAAACAGCTTCAATAAAAATTGGATGATTTTGATTTGTAAATATACACACACATATATATATATATATATATATATTTACTTTAAAGTTTGGATTCTTTCCATTACGTTTTTATACATTAACAATCAAAAATTGGATATATAAATTTTAAAAAAAAATCAAAACTGCAAGGTTTAATAATATTCATTAAAAAAAAAAAACTGTATAAAGAGGAGTATTTAATAACATATGTTTTTCATTGTTTTTATTTATTTTATTTCCATAATGAGATGAGATGTAAAAATATAAATTGTTATTATATTTAAAATAAGTCTAAAGAAAGTTTTAAAATATAAGCTATTATGTGCTATCGTACATGATATGCACTAGTTGTCTAAAGGCTCTAAACAAAGAGTTTCCCGCCCAAACTTTGTTCTGCGTTCAAAATATTCTCCACTACTACACTCACTTTCTTCCTCTGTCACCTATTCACCATTTTAGTTGGCAAAACAAAATACTACTGATTTATAATGTGGCTGTGAGATCGAGAGTATGAGGTGAAGGGTTGTGAAGGAAAAACCACGAAATCTCTCATCAGATCCGGAAATTGGTGTGAGGAATAGAGATGGAATCGACGGTGACCGCCGATGGGTTCGCCGCCGAGTCGAATCGGACCGCGTCTCGTGCTTCCAGGCTGTTTATCAAGGAGATGGTGATGAGGAATTTCAAATCCTACGCAGGCGAACAGCGTGTTGGCCCTTTTCACAAGGTTAGGGTTTTTGCGCTGTGCTTAAAATCCTTTTTTTTAGTGAATTAAAGGCGCCTGAGGTAAATGCCCGTACAAGCTTTAGTAAGTGATTTTTTTTAATAAAATACAAATATTCAGAGTTTTTCTGCTGTGGTCGGCCCCAATGGTAGCGGGAAGAGCAACGTGATAGATGCGATGCTCTTTGTGTTTGGCAAGCGTGCCAAACAGGTAAAAAATTTCCCACCATTTATTTCTCTTATTTTTATCCTTTTTTTTGTTTATTCTTGCCGTATGTTAGATGTTTAATTTTTTAAATTCCCTTGTGCTTACAGTGTTCGGAGTGAAACCTTTTAGTTTGGTTGTATTTATTTTTCTCCCTTTAATTGTATCTTGATGCTGTTCTCTCTTCATAATCTTTATTTTGATGTGAGGCCACCGTTTTACTTCTGTCGGCTTCATAACTTTGTGTGAGTTATCAAACTTTTAGATGAGGCTAAACAAAGTTTCGGAGCTTATCCACAACTCCACAAATCATCAGAATTTGGACAGTGCTGGTGTATCAGTTCACTTTCAGGAGATAGTTGATTTGGTATGTCGACCTTACATGTACAGCTTAGTTAGGTACGGTCTTTCCTCGAGAGGGAGTTGTTTGTGGTTGTATTTTATTTCTAATTGCTAAATTGTGTGCTGCCTATAGGATGATGGGACTTATGAAGTTGTCCCTGGAAGTGATTTTGTGATTACTCGGGTGGCATTCCGGGATAACTCCTCCAAGTACTATATCGACAACAGAGCTAGTAATTTTACAGAAGTGACCAAGTTGTTGAGGGGGAAAGGTGTCGACTTGGATAACAACCGTTTTTTGATTCTTCAGGTCACACAATTGGAATTAATGGTTTGGAATATATACGGTAATCTGAGTTGTTATGTATGTGTTTCCAATGCTAACATTTTTTTGTTTCTTCAGGGTGAAGTAGAGCAAATATCATTGATGAAGCCGAAGGCACAGGGGCCACATGATGAAGGTTTTCTCGAGTATCTTGAGGATATAATTGGAACTAACAAATATGTTGAGAAGATTGATGAATCGTTCAAGCAGTAAGTATTTAAATTCAAGTAGGCGAGAAGAACATTGCATTTCGGCGAATGGTCTTTTAGAATCAACAATTTTTCAAATTGATGTAGCTATACAATATCTGAACTAGCAACTCTTGGATCTTTCTCAGGATTGAAGTAAATTTGTTTTATTTTATCCCATAGGAAAGACATGATATTTAGATGTAATTACTTGTTTGCCATAGTATCTATCTACGTTTTACCTTAAATGTACTGCTAATATTAATTCGTTGTTCTGGTTCATATTCTCTCAAAATATTCACTTACAGTACAAACGTTCTCAATGCCTTTTGAAATTTTAGGCTGGAATTGCTCAATGAAAAGAGATCTGGTGTAGTTCAAATGGTCAAATTAGCTGAAAAAGAAAGAGAGAGCCTAGAGGTATGATTTTAAAGAGCTTGTAAAGTGCAAATCTTGTGGATTTTCATATATGTGCTTTAGGATATTAATATTATATTGCTCATTTTCCCAGGGTGTCAAAAATGAAGCAGAAGATTACATGCTTAAAGAATTATCACTGTTAAAATGGCAAGAAAAAGCTACCAAGCTAGCTTCTGAAAGCACCGTTACTGAAATAGCAGAACTGCAGGCAACTGTTTCAAACTTAGAAGCAAATGTGAAGACTGAAAGGTGGTCCTTTACAAACTAATGTATTTCTTGGATAGACAATCAGATTGGTGCTGAAAATTATTGGTTGGGTCTTTTTCAGGGAGAAAATTCATGAAAATACTAAGACTTTGAAAGAACTTGAAGCATTGCATGTGAAGTACATGAAGAAACAAGAGGTTTTGACCCTAGTTTCTATACAAGTAGTACTGTAAATCTCTACATACATTATTGTGCCTGCTGTTTCAATAATTTCGAAATGGTAATGTTTTTATTTTTATTTTTTTTTAATTTTATATCAATTAATATTGTTGGTCATTGAACATTTAAGGAACTTGATAGTGATCTGAGACGATGCAAAGATGAGTTTAAGGAATTCGAAAGGCAGGATTTGAAGCACAGGGAAGACTTCAAGCATTTGAAGCAAAAGATCAAAAAGCTCGATGATAAGCTTGAAAAGGTGTGAGGAACGTTAACCTGCATTAAGCGAGTTTTTTGTAAGTGATTTGATTCTTACTTTCTGGTTTTAATATGATTCTTCCTTTCTCATAATTTCAGGATTCAAATAAAATAGCTGACCTCACAAAAGAGTGTGAGGAGTCTACAAATTTGATTCCTCAGCTTGAGGGTGATACTCCTAAGCTACAGAAACATCTGGTGGATGAGGAAAAGATTCTGGAAGAAATCAAGGAAAATGCTAAAGGTACCTTGTTGTCATTCCAATTCTTTACTTTTGCTCTTGCTCTCTCCCTTTGTGCATACAGCCACACCCATAAACCTGGGTTCATAGAATACATACTTAGTCATTGAACAGGATTTGATTTTCTTTTAGCACGTTTTTTCCAACAACCTTTTGAAATACTTTCTTTTGTTTCTGGTGATATTTTAACACCTAGATCCACAAAGCTAATGTTACTTTTAATAATTTCAGCCTTTTTGTGTTTTACATCGCATATCTAGTAGATGGGTGCTGTTGTAGTTCTCTTAGAGGCTTTACTGTGTAATCCAAAATCAATGATCTTTAAATGATAGGCTGAGTGTTACATAAATTATTCTTTTCATATGCGAGACAGCAATGGTAGAATAGCATAGTTATGTTTACAGGTGTTTCTTGATGAGGTTTTTTTGTGTGGTAATTAGTGTCTGTCAGTTACATATATTATGATGATAGGGCTGTGCAAGTTATTCAGATGCTTATCTTGGTTGCTTTTTGCATCACTTGTTATTGAGTTGTTTGTAACTCTTATAGGAGTCCTGCTTATTTTTTTTTATACAGATGAAACGGAAGTCTTTCGTTCTAAACTTGCTGAGGTTCGTACTGAATTAGAACCCTGGGAAAAACTATTGATTGAACACAGAGGAAAGTTTGATGTTGCTTCAGCTGAAAGAAAACTTTTTATAGAGAAGGTAAGGTGGTACTACATTAAAACACCTGGTATGTTAAAACTACCGAATACTGACACATGATTTTACTTATTTTCTTCATTTGCTTGTATCCTTCTCTTGACTGTCCTTATTGAGCCCAGTCAGTATTTTTGTTATACCCTGCTTCACATTATCCTGTTCGGTTAGACTCTTTGCAACGTAATTAGGCAATATAGTATTTTCCGTGTTTCATTCTAATCGTCTCCCCTTATTAATTCTTCTCCAAGATAACAATGGTAAGCTCAATATAACATTCTAAGCTCAACATTGTATTAAAATTCAACGTAACCTCAATGTCACGGTTTGTGGTGAATGTTTTATTAAATACACTCTGTTGCCTTCTGTTTCCCTAAATACTGTTTAATTGTTTTAAGCAGAAAGAAGAAGTGTTGCCAGATTAAAACTTAGTTGATGTATGGGCCTACTTTGAGTGCTATTTTACCTATTAAAATTGGATCAATTGGTGGAAAAAGTGGTCCAAATTTTTCATTAAACACAGATGTTTGAAATTTTAGGCAATCTGTCTCATTCTTATATTGAGAAAGAAATTCCATCTGCTTCAGACCTTTGGTAGCTTGATTTCTTTAAAAATTTGCACTCACTGTTAACATCTATAACCAGCATGAGGCAGGCCGCACGGCTTATGAAGATGCACAGAAGCAGATTGGTGACATTAACAGAAAAATAGAGACAAAGACTTCCAGTTTGCAAGATATTCAGAATGAAATTGAGAAACTCAGACTTGAAGCATCCGAAGCCCGTAAAGTGGAGAAAGTAAGCAGCAGCAATGTATGTATTCGTCATGCTTTTCTTGCATTTTCAGTATAAAATTTTAGGGTTTGGAATAATGTAGGCATGCCATGAGGAACAAGAGAGGTTGATACCTCTGGAACAGGCTGCAAGACAAAAGGTTGTGGAGCTTTCATCAGTTATGGAATCTGAGAAGAATCAGGGATCTGTCTTAAAAGCAATACTCCATGCTAAAGAAACAAACATTATACCAGGAATATATGGCCGAATGGGGGATTTGGGAGCTATTGATGGTGAGCGTATATTATTTTAAAATAGACCTATGCCAGTCCATAATTGTCTCTTGGCTACCTTTCATTTGTCTACTCCTACAATGCTCACTTATATATATATGTGTGTATATATACATGTATATCTATATATATCCTCTATTATATGTACATTTATATGCATACTTTGACGAATTACTTTGGCTCTACAGTGGTTAGCCTTCATGACCCAGAAATGCTTTCGTATTCAGAAATGCAACTAATTATTTCTTTTCTTTTAGTGATTTGGACAGTGGTGAAGATGTTATTGATAAGTAGTTTTACAATAATTATTGTATTTATTCTTCAGTAGTTTTATTCAATATGTTATTTTATTTTAATCATCTATTCTTTTTCTGCAGCAAAATATGATGTAGCCATATCGACTGCATGTCCTGGACTTGATTATATTGTTGTCGAAAACACTGCTGCCGCACAAGCTTGCGTTGAGTTACTCCGCAGCCAAGACCTTGGGGTTGCTACTTTCATGATTATGGTAGATTACTCGTTCACCTTCTAGCTTTATAAAAACTAGTATTCGATCCTCTGCACATGCACATATGTTAAAATTTGTGCATGTTTAAATTATTATAATTTATATGTATGTACATAATATTTAAATTATAAGTTAGATAATAGTATCACTTTTAAAAATTTTGTCATTAGTAAAAATGAACATTATAAAAATATTTAATTTCATCACTATATTGATTGCATAAAATGAAATGGATACTGTAGTTTTTATAAATTTGAGAGAACCCTACCTATTGATTATCTTTACAAATTATTATTACTATTATTATTATTATTATTATGAAATTTTAAGAGGTTTGGTTATACCACTAAAGCCAATTAACTTAAATGCTAAGAGCAGAAAAATGTTGCAATATAATATTATATATTTGTTGAACTTCTATATATCATGTAGTGTGAATAAATAATAAAAACATGATTACTTTTAATTAATCATTATTTAAAGTCATTGATTAAGTTTTAGTTACCTTTCTAAAAAAATATATTAGATTGTAACGGAAAAATGTGAAAAATTCAAATAGTTTTATCAAATTTTTTGTTAGCAATTATATATATATATATATATATATATATATATATATATATATTTAGCAATTATATATATATATAGGGATTGGTTCAAATGCGGCCTCTTTTTTAAAGTGAGGACGTGAGACTCATTTTTAGCCACAAGATTTGGTATCATGTGTGGCCAAGATTTACTCTTTTCTTTTTATTATTTTAATTATTTAAATATTATTTTGACCCGTTGACTCCGGCGTTGACCGTTGACTCCGGAGTTGACCGTTGACAACTAACTTTCCAATTAGCTAGGTTAGTCTCTGTAGTTGCTAGGTTAGTTCTCTGTAGTTGCTAGGTTAGTTTTATCTTGTTGCTAAGTTAATTCTATCTTGTTGCTAAGTTAGTTCTTAGTAGTTGCTAGGTTAGTTGTTTCTTGTTGCTAGGTTAGTTCTCTGTAGTTGCTAGGTTAGTTGTCTGATGTTGATAGGTTAATTGTGTCTAGTTGCTAGGTTAGTTGTCTGATGTTGCTAGGTTAGTTATGTCTAGTTGCTAGGTTAGTTGTCTGTTATTGCTAGGTAGGTTAGTTCTCTGTAGTTGCTAGGTTAGTTGTCTGTTGTTGCTATGTTAGTTCTATCTTGTTGCTAAGTTAGTTCTCTGTAGTTGTTAGGTTAGTTCTATCTTGTTGCTAAGTTAGTTCTAAGTAGTTGCTAGGTTAGTTGTCTGTTGTTGCTAGGTTAGTTTTCTGTTGTTGCTATTAGTTCTCTGTAGTTGCTAAGTTAGTAGCTGCTAGGTTAGTTCTCTGTAGTTGCTAGGTTAGTTCTCTGTAGTTGCTAAGAGCTGGTCCCATTTTAAGAGCTGGGCGCATTTTAAGAGCTGGTCCCATTTGATCCGCCCCCTATATATATATATATATTGATCAAATATTCATTGATTAGTAGTTGTTTAAGGTTTTAATTATTAAAAAAAAAAAGATAATAAAATAAACATGTTTTTGTAACTGTTTTTGGAGGGAAAATAAATGAGGTGTTATTAATTGCTTTGCTAGCAATTATATATATATAGATATAGATTTTATTGTTGAATTGTTTCTTGGTGTACATTTGATTGGGTAGATTGGGTTTTTGTAGATAGAAGAGCAATTGTTTTACTAGGTGGTCTCAATTTTATCAGGAGAAACAATCCAGTCATCTGCCTCGACTTAAGGAAAAAGTTGTGACTCCAGAAAATGTCCCGCGCCTATTTGATTTGATCAAGGTGCAGGATGAGCGGATGAAACTAGCTTTCTTTGCGGCCTTAGGGAACACAGTTGTAGCTAAAGATCTTGATCAGGTAGTTTCGTTATTGGCTTATTGCCTCTCTTGACTTACCTTATTACTACTTGAAAACTAGGGGAGTACAATTCTTCCGTCTTAAGGTTTTCACCATGTAAATTGCAATTGAACGTAGTATTATCTCTCTATTCATTGGAAATAAGTGTTACAAAACTACAGGAAAACTAAAGTGCTCTTAACCCCCAGAGAATATCTTTGCAAGTTTACTTCACCCAGTTTGTTTTCAAAATGCAGCAGAACTTTTTATTTAGTAACATTATTTATGTTCTATGATGATCTCTTTGCTTTAGGCATCTCGGGTTGCTTATGGGGGAAAGAAGGAATTTTGGCGTGTTGTGACACTTAATGGTGCTCTGTATGAAAAATCTGGCACCATATCTGGCGGTGGAAATCGGCCACGCGGGGGCAAAATAGGAACGTCCATTCGTGCCAGTGTCTCTGGTGAAGCTGTTGCAAATGCTGAAAAAGAGTTGTCCGATTTGGTTGAGAGCCTAAACACTGTACGTAGTAAGTTAGCTAATGCGGTTAAGCATTACAAGGATTCAGAAAAAGCCATTGCACCTCTGGAGATGGAGTTAGCCAAAAGCCGAAAGGAGGTAGGTTATCCCGCCATTTAAGATTGCGTGTGTTCGGTCATATATAATGTTCTTGTCTCTGTTATCCGACACTATTAAACCTTGGCAGATAGACAGTCTGAAGTTGTTATTAGGTGATATAGAGAAGCAGCTAGATTCCCTCAAGGCTGCATCACAGCCTCCAAAGGCAGAATTGGATCAACTGAAGAAGCTTGCAAACATCATTTCTGCTGAAGAGAAAGAGATTGACAGGCTTACACAAGGCTCGAAACAACTCAAAGAGAAGGTTGCTACATTCTTTATGTTCTCATTATTGTTACTACTTTGTCTTCAATAGGAAACAAATCTTGAATGATTTTTGGAAACATATATCCGTTCTTTCTTATTTTATTCAAACGAGTTGTTAACAGTATGTGGCACAATCTCATATGGAGAAAGTATCATTAATATTGATGTTATGCTGTATAGGCTTTGGAGCTACAGAACAAAATAGAAAATGCTGGTGGAGAAAAACTGAAAAACCAGAAGGCTAAAGTTAGCAAAATTCAGTCGGTAAGTACTACCAATGTATTATGTGAGAGAAATTGATAGGCCTTGAACATTTGTGAATGACTAGTACTTTCCTATTAATTCATTTGCCAGGACATTGACAAAAATAGTACTGAGATTAACCGCCGGAAAGTTCAAATAGAAACAGGTCAGAAAATGATAAAGAAGCTGACAAAAGCGATTGAAGAGTCCAGAAATGAGAAAGACCGGCTTACACTGGAAAGGGAAAAATTACAGTCCACCTTTAAAGAAATTGAACTAAAAGCTTTTACTGTTCAGGAGAATTATAAAAAAACACAGGAGGTTAGTAGTTAGTACACATTTTTTATATTTGCATGTTCAGAGGTACTTATAATGTGATTGATGCTAATGATGCAAATGTGCAAGTAATATATTTCTATTTGTAGCTGATAGATCAACACAAAGATGTCCTGCACCAAGCAAAATCTGACTATGAAAAACTGAAGAAAATTGTGGATGAGCTGCGAACATCTGAGGTATGGTTCACTAAATTAGGTCTCGTCTTTCTTCACACGGTAGTTTTTCTATCTTGAGTCAACTTAACAAATTCTGTAGGTGGATGCTGAGTACAAGTTACAAGATAAGAAGAAAGCATGTAAAGAGCTGGAAATGAAGGGGAAAGGTTACACAAAGAAGCTTGGAGAACTTGAAGTTGCAATTTTAAAGCACATGGAGCAGTAAGCATTTTGTCTTGCATCATGACTTGATGTATTCTTTACCCAACAGCAGTTTATTTTTATTAGCATCATCAACCATATTATTCTATGCACTATAGTTCCCTTTTTGGCTACACTGTTGCACAATTGAAGAAATTTCTTTCTTTGAAACTATGACAAAAAGTTGAAAAGACATGACTTTCATCAATCATTACTTCCCAGACAAAAAGTTGAAAAGACATGACTTTCATCAATCATTACTTCCCAGCTCATTTCTCGTGGTTAAACTTAATACGTTTCCTCTGATTTATTCCCATAATATCGAAGGTGACATGCAACATGACCTTTTTTATAACAGAATTCAGAAGGATATGGTGGATCCTGAGAAGCTTCAAACAGTGTTGACAGATGTAACTCGTGATGAAATCAGTGACCTTAAGAGGTCTCTTGAGAAGGTGGCACTTCTTGAGGCCCAACTGAAAGAAATGAACCCGAACCTTGACTCAATTGCAGAGTATGATGTCTTCTGTCCGTTTATTCTGTTTTAATGGTAATATATAATTTTACTTTCAGATAACTCTATGAGAATCCCTTCAGGTATCGGAAAAAAGTGAGTTTGTACAACGAGCGAGTTGGAGATCTTAATTCTGTAACTAATGAGCGCGATGACATCAAAAAGCAATATGATGACTGGAGAAAGAAGAGGTGAATCTTTGGGGCTAATTTATCTATCTTGAAAATTTTTTCCTCTCTCCTCAAATCTGCTAACATTATATTTTCTCTTCCTGCCAATATTTTCAGGTTAGATGAATTCATGGCAGGTTTCAACACAATCTCGTTGAAACTGAAAGAAATGTACCAGGCAAGACACCAATTTGGTTTCTAACAATCTACATGCACGTCAAAATGTGTAGATTCTTATTATTATTTTTTTTTTGTGTGAAATATTCCTTTTGTCATATTCTTCTTTCATGATCTTGTTCGCAGATGATTACACTGGGAGGTGATGCAGAGCTTGAGCTAGTGGACTCGTTGGATCCTTTTTCTGAGGGAGTCGTTTTCAGCGTTCGGCCGCCCAAAAAGAGCTGGAAAAATATTGCTAACTTGTCAGGCGGTGAAAAGGTAATTGTATTTCTATACCAGACTTTATCTTTAATCTGACAGGCAAATTTCATAATTAACCCCGAAAAGCACTCTGTATCAGACACTCAGCTCACTGGCCCTCGTTTTTGCCTTACACCACTATAAACCAACTCCACTCTATGTGATGGATGAGATCGATGCTGCTTTAGGTATATGCCTTTTTCTTTCTTTCTCTCTCTCTCTCTTTTTTTANTTTGATCATTTGTTTTTCTGTGTGGTGGAAATTGTGATAATTCTTAGCAGATTTCAAGAATGTCTCTATTGTGGGGCACTATGTGAAGGACCGTACCAAGGATGCACAGTTCATCATCATAAGGTGGATTTTCAGTTATCATTTTTTCTCTCTAGATTTGTCCTTGTTTAACGTATTATTCGAGATGATTTTTCTCAAAAAATAATCTTGATTTGCAGCCTCCGAAATAACATGTTTGAGCTGGCGGACCGGCTCGTTGGAATCTACAAAACGGATAACTGCACCAAGAGTATCACCATCAATCCTGGAAGCTTTGTAGTCTGTGAGCAGGTCTCTTAACCTCTCTAACAAATCACCCTGCAAGTCTGCAACTAACTCTTTTATCTTTTATTTCATCAACTTGTAGTGTACTCATGTCACATTTGTGTAGATCCTTTGGCCATGACATCTTGGCTCTAATTAAGTAATTATTATCTTGAATTGGTACAATGGGTTTGTAAGTTGACCAACCATCATTGTCTAAACTCTACAGTATAATGCACTTTTCTTTTCTATTTATATTTATTTAATAGAAAAAAAAGTTGTTAAATTATTTTCCATAAAGCTTGCAAACACACTCCCATGCATATAGCTATTTTTANGAGCATCCCATATAGACACTCTTGCAACACACTACAGTTTACATACATAGATCACTTGCTTCAATTTCGACCATAGATCTTATAGACGGTCAAGATTATATATCACTAGCTTCAATCTAAACCGTAGATCATGTAGACCCAAATGCCGTCATAAAGCTGCTGGCCAATGCTGGGCCTATGGTTCTTGCAGGGTTCATTGATCCACCTGATATGGGCCTGCACATATAGTTGTAGAGTCATAAATGGGCCAAGCCTTGGTCTGATAATTAAGCTCTTTTTACTCACCCGGCCAAGATTGAAGTGATGCAAACTGCAGACCCAACTGCCATTCCCGCCAGCTCCCCTATCTAATAAATCCAAAGTCGACCAAGTTGGAGTAACAATTACATAACACATCAAGCAACCGAAAAAAAATAAAAATTTTAAAAAAATCGCATCTGTTAAAAAGTTAAATTTATTTAGTTTTTCTCAAGTCGACTCAACCTATGTTTACGAATTTTACGTAGAGGCGCAACGGTGTTTTTTCAATTAGAATTTTTATTAGTTTTTTTGGGTGGTGATGTGGGGGCTAGTCGGGCTTTTCTTACAGCTTTTGTATTGGTGGCTATTGCCGAGGTAATGAACATCATGGAAAACGTGACAACTATTTCCATGATGAGGGCTTGTATGTGGGCCCCAGTTGGTGACAACGTGAATGCCCGTTTGTTCTCTTTGTGGGTCATAGAATTGTTATCTATATCTATCTATATCTATATTCTATATATATAAAGAGGGAGTTGATAGAATTGTAGTTACTAATAATAGTAAATGCTTCTTTTGGAAATGATATCAACGATATATTTGGAATTATATATATAATTAGTATTTTTGCCTTTTTAATTTACTAAATCATTCATGGTAATTAGTTATCAATTTAATGTATAATTAGTATTTTGTATGACCTAAAAGACGATATTAATTAATTAGTGACATATTTAGTGATTATATTAAATATAATGCAGATTAAGTACATTTAGTGGCATATATAATGCAAATTTGTCATCTCCCAATCTGTAACACCACCATAGCCTGATTCAAATTTCATTAGTGGCATGTGAAATTATAGCAGGTTGTATATTTGACTCTTGACCATATGCTTTTGATAATTATTTATATTTGTTACATATAATTATTTTCTACATTTTATTATATTCGATAATATCAATTAATCATATTGAATACTTCGAAGTTTCTATATTGATGACAATACGAACTACATGGTATACTTTTTACAATGGGAAAAAAATTCCTAAGTTATCAATTAACCAAGGATATATGTAGTATTGATTCCGAATATATGATTAATTATCAATATATGGAGTATTAATTTCATAGAATATATGACTTCAATCTATATATTTCTCAATGTGATTATATAAACTCATAAATCTNAATTAAAAAAAAATCCCAAAATGAATCATATGGCAAGTTAAATATATATCATCAATTATTTGAGGACAATTTCAGTTTTTCTAAAAATAAAATTTCAATTGTAAGTATATGAATCATTGTGTTTTGAAAATGTAAAAATGTAATATTTAAAACGATTTTGACCATATATTTAATAATATATACAAATATACATACCATCAAATACGATAAAGACACCCAATCATTTGATAATTAATTATCAATTAAATATATTATCATCAATTAACCATTATATGTACTAAATTATTCAATAGAATATATGATTTGAATTGATTTTTTACAAATATTAGTGTAGATTTTCTATGACATGCAAGACGATATTAATTAATTAGTGGCATATTTCGTGTTTATATTAAATATTATGCATATTTAGTGATTATATAAAATATAATGCATATTCAATGTAATAAGTGGATATAATGCACTTTTGTCATCCGCCAATCTGTAACACCTCCATAGAATATAAGATTCTAAATTATTCCATAGAATATAATAGTGGCATATATAATGCACTTTTGTCATCCCCAATCTACAACACCTTCATATAATATACGATTCTAAATTATATGATTTGAATTGATTTCCGAGGGGTTACAAATATTAGGGTAAATTTTAAAGCATATTATATGATTTGAATTGATACTAGCTACTATCTGATGATATTTTATATAATCAATGAAAATTATTGAATTCTCCAGGTATAAAGTTATCAATTCATTTATGAAGAATAAAAAAAAAATATGTTTTGAATAATGTCGTTACATAATATCTTTGATATGACTGCATTGACTTATTAAAATAATTACATTGCACAATTGAATATTGGCAAGTACGAGATAAAAAATTTGGCTCTATACGAAGTAGAGAAGTCATTGCAAAGACGTGGGAGGAGTCTACACGATTTTGATTCTATGCCTTACTCGACTATTAATGATCACGAGAATAGTCGTAATAGGATGCTGCTTGATGAACTCAACTATGATCGAAAAGCTATGGCAATGAACATGAATAGCTACTGTCCACAATGATTGTTTAACAACATTATGTATATGAAACCATAATGAAATATGTTAATTGTAACAATGGTGGCCTATTTTTGTTTATGGTTACGGTGGTATTGGAAAGAGAAAATGCTATAAGTACATAATAAATGTACATAGAGGTGTACATAACACTTACATGGAGTAGGGTCCACTTGGTTTTTTATTTTTGGTAGGTCCCACTCAATGTGAGTGTTATGTACACCCTTATGTACAATATTATACCTATAACATTTCTCACTGGAAAGACATTCTTGTGGAGAGCTTTATCATCATGGCTTCGATCCAGAGAAAAAATTGTTCTTAATGTGGCATCAAGTGGAATAACATCTCTTTTTTTACCTGGGGGAGGATGTGCACATTCTAGATTTGCATTCCATTTCAGCCAAGTGAGGATTCTAGTTGTAATATAAATCAGTTGAGTCCACTTGCTGAACTAATTATTTGTGCTTCCCTTATAACTTGGGATGAAGCTCCTATGATGAATAAGTGTTGTTTTGAAGCTCTTGATAACACGTTTAAGTCAACAATGTCTATTATCGATCCATCAAATAAGCATAAAGTGTTTGGAGGAAAAACAATTATTTTTTGTGGAAATTTTCGGCAAATATTACCTGTTGTGCCCAAAGGAAGTCGACAAGACATCGTTAATGCAACGATTAATGCATCTTAAATTTGGAAAGATTGTCGAGTGTGAGATTGACTAGAAACATGAGACTTCAGAGCCATGGTGAGAATGAAGAGTGCCATAAATTGGTTGAGTTTGCTGAGTGGATTGCAAGAATTGGAGATGGAACAATTGGAGGAATCGAAGATGGTTGTGCGGATATTGACATATCTGGTGAACTTTTGCTACAGAATTTTGATGACTTCATCGCAACCATTGTGGAAAACACTTATCTAATGGTTAAAGATTGCATTGATGATCCCAGCTATTTGAAAGACAGAGCTATATTAGCTCCAACATTATATGTTGTTGACTCCATCAATGAATATATATCATCTTTGAATCAATTGGAGGGTCATACTTACTTATGTTCTGACAAGACATGCAAATCCGATGATGGTGTTGATTTCTTGCATGACCTGCACATGCCGGAGTTCTTAAATAGTATAAAATATTCTGGTGTTCCAAATCATGAATTGCACTTAAAGGCTGGGTCTCCTGTCATGTTGTTGAGAAACATTGACCATTCGATCGGACTGTGTAATGGAACACGCTTGGTGATAACGAAGCTTGCCACTCACGGGCTTGAATGCAAGATTCTAACCAGATCAAATGCTGGAAATAAGGTATTGGTACCAAGACTTTCTCTAACTCCATCTAATCTCAGGATACCCTTCAAGTTCCAGTGTAGACAATATCCTCTTATGGTTTCTTACGCATTGGCAATGAATAAGAGTCAAGGGCAGTCGTTATCCCATGTCGGACTTTACTTGCAAAGACCCGCGTTTAGTCATGGTCAGTTATATGTTGTTGTTTCTTGAGTCACTAATCTAAAAGGATTGAAAATATTAATATGTGATGACGATAATAGAGAAAAAAACTACTAAAAATGTTTTCTATAGAGAAATTTTCCACAATTTGTAATAACATACAATATTATATTTTTACTACCGATTTTTTTTTTTTCCCAACGGCATAAGATCTCCATAAATAAAAACAACTTAATATGGTAATGTACATAGGGAAACCCCTTCCTGGGTAACTGAGAGGAATGCTAACCAATCACCCTAAACAAGACCGACCAAACATAGAAGTTAACTAAGCCAAAAACAAAGCTAATCATCAAATACAGACTCGCAAGGGACAAAGTAACACATGAAGACTAATACAGAAACCTCACTGCTAAAACACAAAATAAGCAAGAAAAAAGACAGGTGAAGCCACTGACACTTGACCTAGCTTAACCCCCTCAGCTCTCACTTAGACTTTAGACTTGAATACTGTGAAGTTGAGCCAATCCTTCCTTGCAGCCTTCAAAATGCTCACTGCCGGCTGCCTTTGTCCTTCGAAGATCCAAATGTTTCGAGCTTCCCAGAGCCACCACAGAATGTATGTGATAGCTGGATCCTCTCTTCAGAAGTGTCCTTTGTGTCCATGGTACTATTCCACCACCACCACTCCTTGAAACTGATTTGCTCCTAGTGAACTCTATTCCATTGTAAAGGGGCTATCTGCCAAACCTGCATTGCACTGGTACATTGGAACAAGACATGGTCTTGGGTTTCTTCAGCCTCCCCACACACTTTACAGATTGGGTCAACATCAATACCCCTGGCATTTAGATTGCAAGTAACAGGCAGGATATTAGAATAACACTTCCATATAAAGTGTTTTACTTTGCCCATCATATTAAGCTGCCAACATCTGGTTCTAGCTTTTTTACTTCCACCTGCCACCCAACTGCTTTCAACTACCTCAATGCTATTTAACTTCTCAGCCATCATCAAGTTGTATGCTTTTTTGACAGAGAACTTACCTTTGTCCACAAAAGGCCACATCCACATGTCAGCAGCTCTGGGATTTATGGAGTGGATCTGTAGAATCTTGTGAGCATCCTCCTCATTAAATAGAGCATTGACTAAATTTGTATCCCATGCACAACCACCTGCAGTTAACAGGTCCTTCACCCAAAACAAGTCCCCATCAATTTGCACCCTAAGTTCAGGTTTGCCTCTATTAAGACCAGGCACCCAGTTCCAGTCATTGAGTTTTGTGGCAGCTCCATTTTTTATAATGATAGTTAAATGTGATTTCAACAATGGTAGCAATGAGGCCCAAGACTTCCATAACCAAGAATCACCATTGGACTTTTCCCAGTCAAAGATGGAACCAGTAGCAAAATACTTACCCCTGAGGACTTTATACACCAGAAGCTCAGGCTGTGTGATGAGCCTCCACAGTTGTTTGAGGATTAGAGCTTTGTTGAACATCTTGAGGTCTCGAAAACCAAGTCCACCCTCTTCTTTTGGCACAACCATTTTTTCCTAAGTCTTCCAATGCATTCCAGTAGAGTGCACATCTCCTTTAGCCCACCAGAATTTTCCCATAAGCCTGCAAATTTCCTTACACAGCCCAAATGGTAAAATAAAACAAGACATAACAAATGTTGGGAGTGCTTGTACTACTGCTTTGACCAGGACCTCCTTGCCTGCCGTGGAGAGGAAGTTATTCTTCCAGCTTTCAATTCTATTCTTCACTGAGTCAATAATAAACTGAAAAGCATCTTTCTTTGAGGCCCTTATGCCCAGAGGCAGCCCAAGGTACCTGGAGGATCTCTTCACTACCACTCCCCTCAACACAGCCCCAATGTGATCAGTCAACTCTGCTCTACAATTTCTACTCAAGAACATAGAAGATTTGTACAAATTCACCCTTTGCCCTGAGAATAATTGGTATTTTTGTAGGATGGTCATCAACAGAGTGGCATGGGAGACATCAGCCTTGCAAAAGACTAATGCATCATCGGCAAATAATAAATGAGAAACTTCAGGCCCATTTTTAGACACCTTGATCCCCCTGAAGTGACCAGCATTGACATGGTGTTGAATGACAGATGACAGAACTTCAGAAACCAGTATAAACAGATATGGTGACAATGGATCACCTTGCCTGATACCTCTTGATGCTTTCACTAAACCACATATAGAGCCATTGAGGTTAAAAGAGAAGGTAGGTGAGGAGATGCAGCTGTAAATCCAGTTGACAAACTTCCCATGAAATCCCATTCTAGTCATAGTCCTCCTAATGCAATCCCATTCCACTCTATCATATGCCTTCTTCATATCCAATTTGATAGCCATGAAGGAGTTAGGCCCAGACCTATGTCTATGAAGGAAATGAAACACTTCATGTGCAAGAACAACATTGTCAATCAAGTGTCTTCCAGGAATAAAAGCAGTTTGGCTGTTACTGATACAAGATGTAAGACAACCCTTCAATCTATCAGCCAGCACCTTTGCTATGATTTTATAAAGAACTCCACAGAAAGCAATAGGTCTATAGTTACCAAGAGACTCAGGATACAAACACTTTGGAATTAATGTTATAACTGTGTGGTTCCAATTCTTAAGTAACTTCCCAGAAGTGAAGAAGCTTTTGATAGCACAACACACATCAATTTGAATAATATTCCAAAAATGTTGGAAAAAACAGGCTGACATACCATTTTCTCCAAGGGCCTTCTCAGCTTCCATATTGAACAGGGCTGCTTTAATCTCTTCATCAGTCACTGGTTTGATCAGCTTACAGTTCATGGCATCAGATATTGTGTGGGGGACATGCTGGAGAATCTCCTCCCCTCCATTTGATCCCTCAGTTGTAAAGAGTGTAGTATAAAATTCTGAAATATGATTCTGGATGTCCTCTTTAGTATCAAAGATCTGACCCCCATTTGCAATAAGCCTCTGGATTGAGTTACTCTTCCTTCTCTGAGAGGTATAAGCATGAAAGAACCTCGAATTACAGTCCCCCTGTTGGAGCCACAATGCCCTAGATTTCACTCTCCAGTATTCCTCCTCCTTTTTATGTGCACAGTCAAGCTCAGTTTTTAATTGGCTCCATAATTCCCAGTCTCTGTCTTGGCCTTCTGCTCTCATGTGTTCTATCTGGTCAGTGAGAACTCTCACCTCTTTCTCACTATTTCTCTGAATAGGTTTGTGCCAGGCTAACAGAGCCATTCTAGTATTCTTGACTTTTTGCTGTACTTGATACATTGAGGACCCTTCCACTGTAATCTGTCATCCTGATTGAACTGCCTCAAGAATACCCTCCCTTTTCACCCATGACTTGTCAAATTGAAATCTTTTCTTCCTTTGATTTCCACCAACTTCAGTATCAAAGAAAATCACATTATGATCAGAGGCTGATCTGAAGAAATTGGAGCCCTTTATCTGTGCAAAGTTTAACAGCCAATCGTAAGAAACAAACACTTTATCAAGTATTTCTTCCACATACCCATCAGCAGCTCTGTTATTCCCCCAGGTAAAGAAAGCTCCACTCTGTACCACTTCCTGCATTTCCATATTCTCAATAAATCCGTTAAACCCCCTAAAACTGGATTCATGCCTTCTAATACCCCCTCTCTTCTCCTCATTGCAGGTGATGTCATTCCAATCACCTGCAATAACCCAGCAGTTACCCCAGCCAAGTTTACTCCTCTCCAAGAAGTCCCACTGACTCACTCTAATTGATCTCTCAGTGCTCATATAGACAAATACCATCCAACACCAATCTCTAATCCCTGCCCCTTTCACCTCCATCTGGATGCAAAATGTATTTCCAAGAATCTGCCTAACCTCAGTATCAGGATCCCACATGACCAAGAGACCCCCTCTAGTCCCCACAGGCTGTTCAAGATGCCATCTACTAGCAAATCCCAACTTCCTACAAACAGTTTTAGTAAAATCCCTAGATTTTTTGGTTTCAGAAAGAAAAATTACATTTGGGTGGTGGACTCTTCTGGAATCCTTGATTTGGGAAACTGTAGAGGGCCCACCCAGCCCTCTACAATTCCACACCATGACCTTCATTGGTCACCTTGGGGCCATTTGAGGCTGGCCTTCTCCACTTGGATGTCTACAAACTTGCCTTTCAGTTTCTTGCCCAGAGATTCTTCTTCTATTACTTGCTTGCCATTATAGATAATTAGCTCTCTGTTTCTTTTCAGTGATTTGGTAGACTCACTATCAACAGCCATTTCATGGGTGTGTATGGCTGATGGGTTCTGATTTTGGTTAGGCATTCTTATTAACCTACCAGATTTGTTGGATCTTCTTCTCCAAGATGCCCCTGTTCTGGTTCCCTTAACTCTACCTCCACTAGACAGCCTGTCCTCCTGGGATTAACCATGCAACCTGGTTTCTTGAGTTTCAACCACAATTTGCATTTCTGGTTCACTTTCGCCTGATTCACTCTGTCCAGACTGAGGATCACTCAACAAAGGAGTCAAGGTTAGTCTTTTATCTTCGCAGGGCCTAGAAGTCCCTTCCAATCCCTCTACAACCCTTTGTTTAGATGGGGCCCCACTTGAAGGAATCATGCTAGCCGACACCAGAGATTCTTGATGCGAGTTTTGCTGTGGATGAGTGTTCTTCCCCTCTGAGCTACTAGCTTGACTATTCCGTCCACCATGGTATGTCTCTTTAGCCTTTAACCATTCCCCGTATTGGCCCTCCACCGGTGTATTCTGTTCAATGTCTGAAGCTCGGAGTTGACATCCCATGTCCAAATGACCTATTTTCCCGCAATAGTAACAGAGGTTTACCAACCTCTCATATCTGAAGGCAACTAATATTTTCTGCTCTCCCAGTTTCACAGAAGTACAGCGGGGAATTGGTTCCTTAAGATTTAGGTTCACAAGGATTTTAATAAAGCTACCAACTTCCCCTCCTACCTTACAAATGATCACATTTTTCACTTTATTGAAGATCTGCCATATTCTCATCCCCACTTCAGTGCTCATCCAATTGATCGGGACGTTGATGATATGCACCCATATGGTTACCTCATCAAAGCATTTATGCGAACTGTGAAGCCCTGGAAACCATTCTTTAAGGATAAGGTATTGGTTCCCGTATAGCCAGTTATTTCCCGCAGCAACCTTACATTTGTCTTCTTGGGATGTGAATATGAAATGAAAAAAATTGGAGCTTAACTCCTTCACTTCCATGGATTGTTGATTTTAATGATACTCATCGTTCGTTTAATGCCCATCATTATTGCACGTCTATCGCCCACCACTTTACCGAATAAGCTCCTAGCACATTCCTCCTCGCTGGACTTAACATCATCGTGCCTCAGTTCTATTTCTCCGGCTTCCTTCTGAGATAACGAGATGGCTTGTAGCTTCTTCATCACATCCTCCCCCATATTACGCTCTTTAACTCTCTGCTCGCCCGGATCCTCCATCATTAGAAAACCCCCAAATTGCCAAACTGGCCTGCCAGGGAAACTCTAGCTGTATTACAACTCAATTCTCGACCCACACACTCTCGTGCCGATATTAACGACACAAGATCACACCGATATTCACCTATATCACACACCCACACCAGAACACTTCACCGAAGTAATTTCGCTTCCACCGGAAGAATTCGGCTCTCAACGAGAGAATCTCTTCTATTACTGATTCAATAATGATGTTATTTATTTGTCATTTACTTTTTATGATATATATATATATATGTATTAATTGAAATATTTTAATAAATATATCCCGTGCATCGCACGGGTGAAGATATTGGTATTGTTATAGGGAGGTGTGGCCATGACCTCATTTACTTTCACTTTGAAAATTATCATCACTTTATATTATTTGGGGATTTTTTTTTAGCTCTCAAAATATGCTTGTTTTTTTTAATTTTTGTCCTATGAAATTTTTTCTTTATCATATCTATATACATATGAAAAAGTTTGATTATTTTTTAAATAGTAACTATTTCCCTAAAAAAAAATCTATTTACTATAATAGAAAATTAATTTAACAACTGTATATTTCAAATAATCACTTATGGAAATTGCGGCTCATTATTTAAGGAAATAATTAAGCCATAGATAAAAGATTATTTTTAAGATACCTTAATTACTCAAATCATGTGAATTTGGCTGATTTATCCAAATATGGGAATTTGGACCGCAATATCACTTGTGTGATTTGGTAAAAAATTTCAGCCAAATTGTGTAATTTATAATTTAATAAGTGTTTTATATTTTTTTCGCATAATTCTTTTGTGAAATGTACTTTCAATATACATTAACTATGCAAATTTTGTAAATTCAACTGATTTATTTAACCTGCAAATAATTACTACAATCATGGAAATATCGACAACAATAATCATTATGCGATGTGCAAAAAACTGTTCTAAAAAAAGTGTTAATGACAGTTTTAATTTTAATATTACTTAATAAATGTTATTCAGTTTTTGTGCATTTAATTTAATTAATCAAATCGCGGATAATTAAGGAAATAATTAGACCATAAAAAATTACATTTTTAAGATACCTTAATTATGCAGATCATGTAAATTCAGTGGATTTATTCATTTATAATTTTTTTATAAAATTATTCCAAAATAATAGTGTTAATGGAAGTTTCTATTTAATTATTTTTTAATAACTGTTATTTGAGTCTTTTTTATTTTTATCTATTAAAAACGTGGGTCTCGATTTTGTGTTGTACGCTGAGCAATTAATTTTGTGGTAAAATTGAATATAATTTTTGTATTTTATCTATAACGTATGAAATCAAATTATTTGGTACAATATATATTTATCAATGTTTTTTTCATATTGCTAAGCATTTTACTCGATATTAATGAAAGAAAAATATGGAGAATACTATGATCGATACTTCTTTGTAAATGTGCATGAAACATATCAAAATATTTGGTATATATATATATATATATATATATATATATTTATGTAAACCGATCAATCTATTTAAATTAAACAATCACATCCCCGCAACTTAACAAGCATAGCAGAAAGAAATTGAGATCTCCAATCGTACCATAACATTAAAACAATCAATCAATTCATACCACAACGCATTGTAGTCAAATCAAATAAAATTTTAAAATAAAATCTATTTTAAAATGAATATAATGTAATTTGTTATCGGTCATTTGAACCGTACGGGCGTGTACTAATTTTAAATAGACGTGTTTTATGTAATTTTTCACAATTTAGAATTCATATAACATATTCGACAAATTAATATTGGTAAATTGTATTACATATTAATTTCATATTTTTAATTTATAAACATTAATGAATATTTTTTACCCGTGCATCGCACGGGATTAGTACCAGTTGCGTCTAAAATACGTGCAACTGACAACTTGTTTTCTTTACAAACTTTTTTAATTCAATTAACAATAACTAGTACAACGCCCGCAAACTACACAGAGTTTAAAGAAAAAATTAATTATGCAACAAGAAATAAAAAAAATAAAATTTTCATTGTGAAAGAAAAATTAAAAGCAATTAATAATAAAGTAAAAGAATTTGTAATTTAAATTACAGAAAATATTTTTTATGAAATATTATATATTTTACTTAAGATATATTCATTTTTTTAAATTAAATAGAATAATGAATTTGTTATCATTTAATATAACACTCGTGAACGACAGAGGTGCATTACAAAAATAAAATATTTTTATCAAAAGAAACAAGTAAAATAATTTATACTCTTATAATATGGTGATAAAAATGACGAAAAACCAATTAGCTTTAGAGCGACAAAACTAGAGATGTTAAACGGGCTAGCCCTAGCGGGCTTCAGGTTAAACGATCCGGGCCTAAAAAGCCCCGATTTAAACGGGCTACCAATAAAAAGATATAACCCTAAACCTAGCGGGCTTCGGGCTAAACGGGCTAAATGGGCTATAATAATAATGATAATAATAATAATAATAATAATAATAAATTACAATACCTAGTTAATGGTTTTTTTCAACGGCTATTTGGTATCTACCATTATATATATACAACCAATGTTTTAAATACCATACCAGTGACCATACCGGACGAGCCACCGGTACGCAGTTCAACCGATTTTACCGTCTATTTTATCAGTTTTAATAAATATTAAATTAATCTATTATTGTAATATAAATAATATATAAAACTAACTATAATAAATACTAAAATTATCTAAAGTCAAATAAAAATGTAAATATATTAAATTTAAGTGTAGAACTTTCTGTTTATATAAATAAATTAATAAAAATATGTTATAAAATTTTTTTTTTTGAAAAATCCGGTATGCCCGGTATTTTAGCCGGTAAAACTGGTATTTTCTGGTATGAAGCCGGTATATACCGGTATTTTGGCCAAAACGGTATTTTGGAGGTAATCATACCGGTTGGACCACCGGTATCCGGTATTACCGGTAATACCGGCAAGTACATACCAGTATTTAAAACACTGTATACAACTACACTTCATATATGAACACATATTACAAACTCTTAAATAACATATTGGTTCTCAATAGAAAAAAAAAAATGTTCGAACTAACTACTAGTTATTTGGTACGCTTCAGGAAATTTCATAATATAACATACTGCTGAATTTATATTCTATCACTATATTCTATGTGTTAAGTCTTTGTCTCATTTGTTTTTATTAGCCGTTCTGATTGACTTAAATATTTTGCTGTGAAATAGAATAAAATTCGTTAATAATTATCTATCAAAATAATAATAATACATTATAACTCGTAATTATATGTGAAGTAAAATAGCCAAATTGTAATATACAAGGAATCTTGAGACAAATTCCTTACCTTTCTAAGAACATATACACAACCCAACTCAAGTTAAACGGGCTAGCCTTAGCGGTTTTCGAGCTAGCCCTAACAGGCTTCGGGCTAAACGGTCCGAGCCTAAAAAGTCCGGATTTAAACGGGCTGCCAATAAAAGGCTCTTACCCTGTTTTTTTCTGGGCTAAACGAGCCGGCCCGTCGGGCCAATGACTATTTAACATCTCTAGACAAAACGGTACCCAACCGAGAGGGCCACGATGGGACGGGAGTCCGAGAGCACGACTCGGTGGTGAGCAACACCGCGAAATGTCTTGTTTGGTGGAGGCCAACGACAAACTCACGGCTAAGGTGTACTGTTCAAATTATGGGAAAATCGCGAGGAGAGAGAGAAGTTCTGTAGGGGATGCTTGGAAACAATTTTTTTTAAAAAATCCATTCAATTTTTAGCCAATCACTTTTTTTTTTTAACTCAACTCAACTATCCTCAATATTCTCAATATAATTAAACAATATCAATCAATCATTATTAGACATTACATCAACTCTAATTCACTATTCATCTACTCATATAATTTTAACAAACTATCATTTCACATTACCTCTCCTACTTTTATATCAAACCAACTTTAGTTAATTTATTTTAAATATTATTTTAATATAAAGTCAAAACTCCACTAACAACTAAGAATACCACTTTTTTCAAAATTAACTTTCTCAAACTAAAAAGTCCAAACAAAACAAAAATAATTTATATTCAAGCATCTCTAGGTGTCCATATCCGTTGCTTTGTAATTTTTTTCGGAAACAATAGATTATAATTAATAATTAATAAACTGAAAATATTTTATATATATCCGTTGCTTTGTACAAATTGTTGGATTTGTAATTTCGAGGGTCGGAACAAACGTTTGCAATTTTAGAAATTCCAATCCAACCGAGTACTCTTACTACCCTAGGCGGGAAACCCAAAAAACTAATTACCGACGATGAGGGGACGCCGCCGTCCGACGGAATCCATTGGCCCGGACCGCCGCCCGCCTCCTCCTACCCCCACCAGCACCGCCGATCCATGGCATTTCCTGGCTACCCCAGTCCCAGGACGCGAATCAGACGCCAGCTTCTGCAGCAGCCGTCCCTCCACCGCCTCCGTCGTCCGCCCCTCCACTACCCTCCCGAATTTCTCCGACCGCTCCCACCAATTCGCCGCGCTCAGAACCATTAACTCCTACCTCGCCTCACAATCTGTCCCTTTCGCCCTCAAGCCCCCTCTGCCATCCGCAAAGGACGTAACCGAAACCCTAAAATTTCTGCTGCACCGCCTCGGGTTCACCTCGCAGAAGATCGACGAAGATCTCGGCCACGCTCTGAAGTTCCTCAATTGCCCCTTCAAACTGAACAAATCCGCCCTGCGTGCTCCCGGCACGCCCCACTCATGGCCCAACTTGCTCGCGGTTATTCACTGGCTGGTCCAGATTATCAAGTACAAAGATTACACGATGACCCCTCCCCCAAACTTTGAAGGTGATAAAATGTTCATGTACACTGTGAATAGCTACCTGCTGTTCATCAGTGGAGATGATGATAAAATAGATGCTCTGGATGAAGACTGCATTAGGGAGATGACTGAGTGGAAGGATACACTGGAGGAGAGAGTGAAGGGCTTTGAGGAAAATGTGAAGGAATTGGAGTCGAAATTGGATGCTATGAAGGCAGGGCCGACTCAGAAAGAATGTCTGGAGCAGGAAAAGGCCGTTTTGGAGAAGGATATTACCAAGTTCAATATTATGATCGAGCAGTTGTTGAGCCATCTGACTGAGGTGCAAAAGAAATTGGAGGAGAAGGGTAAGGCAGTGGAGGCAAAAGTGGAGGACAGGAAGAAGATTTGTGAGGAGAACGAAGAGTTGAAGAAGAGGGTTGAGGAGCAAGGAATTAATTTGAGAGATGCTGAGAGAATGAAGAGGGAGTTGCAGGCTGTGGAGCGGGATATTGAGGAGACCGAGTCTGCAAGAAATGGCTGGGAGGAAAAAATATGGGAGCTTGACCCGGAAATTGGTCATAAGTTTAAGGACCTTGAGCGGTTGGTGATGGAGGCTAACCAAGCTATCAGAAGGTTTATGACTTTTTCTTCTGTCCTTTGTTCTTGTTTTGAAATATATTAACTTGTTGAGGTTGCTGACTTGCTGTTACCATTTTGAACTTTGCCGCATTTATGATGTGGTTTGCTAGAGTAGACTTTATCTGCTTGTTGTTTTGGCTAAGTAAGCTGCTGCTTTGGAGGTCTTGTCTGCTTTGATGATGTTGTATTTGAGCATGCATTGGTAAATGATACGCATCTTGTGTGCATTGTTGTCTGCTTCTTGCAAACAAACACTTGAGACCGCAGCATATGTGTTTTTCTTGAGAGTTAGATAGAAAACTGTCTCAATAAGTTGGTGACAGTAAACGCTGAATCAGTGAACAACTTATAGCATCTTATCTGTATTTTTTGTTTGTTCCACCAGACAAAAGCTATATGCTTGTAAAAATTGTCAACCATTTTTTGAGGAGCTCTGCTTGTTTGTGTTGTGTTTCTTTGTTCCTGTAAATGCTACAAATATAAAATATTTAAACAAGAATCCAGAGGAACAGAGTCAGAAGTGGAAAAAATAAATGTTTCATATCAGGAAGAGACTTATTCCTTTGATTTTTTATTTCCCTTTTAATGCATAATGGATGCTGCTAGTTGACGAAGATACCTGATACAGGTCGTTTTCCTTTCTTGTTCTACCCTATTGTTTCTTGACAAAGCTTCCAACTTACCATCACCTGAAGACCTGTATCTGCAATATATTACATAAAATTGTTTTTAATGGAGCGAGAACCTTCTCCATTGTGTTATATGAAGTTCACTTAAAGCATTATATTTACTTGTCTATCGTCATGTGTTTTGCCAAGTTGACACTTGAGTCCTATGAATTGAAGCCGTGAAGGTTCATAGTAGCGTTGTAGAAGCTATCTTTTTTGTACCATACATTAATGCTGCTCTGTTAATATATGGGCGTAATTAAGATCTTCATATGAGGCTGTAAATACTTCGTCTCCAGGTTATAGATACTCCCCATAAAGGAATTATATAGTTTCCTAATGGATCATGATTGGAAAATTGATTCGCTATTGGTTTCCAGGTTGAAGATTGGAAATGGATTTCAGTATCAGTTGAATGCCAGGGGATTGACACCATCTGATGTGCTGGGGTTAGACTACAAATCAGTACTGAAGCCTGCACTTGCTTTATTCAGTGAGGACATTAAAAGAAGTTCAATGGGGAAATTGGAGGAGTTGATTTCTCTTCGGCAACAGTCGGGTGAAAATACTGCTAAGCTTGAGGAGAGACGGAATCATATTGCTGCTCTTCAGTCGCATATTGATGAGGTAAGTTTGATTAAGCTGATTTTCGGCTTGATACTTATAATTGGTATTTCCCTTATATATATTTCAGCATCGAGAATGAAATTGAATCAGTTTGCTTCGCATGCATCTCTAACTTCACTTAGTTAATGTATAAAAGAATGATGGATAGGTAGGAAGTGTTCTATTTCTGTCCCACTGTGCAACTCACTAAGGCTCTGTCTTTAAGGCTTGGGTTAGGTAGACTGGTACTGTGCATTTTTTAGTTTAACCATCAGATATTCAGATCTTCTTTGTTCTTGGTACTGAGTTTGTTGGTTTAAATTTCCCTTGTAGTCCATTATTGCTTTGTTACTGCAGGAAATTCTTTTTTTTTTTTTTGGTAGTTTCTCATCTGTATTCACATATGTTTATTTCCAAGAAGAGAGACGAGAAACAAAGAAAGAAAAAAGAAGGAAACCCAGAACTGAAAAATGAACTAAAGGAAATGAATTGCCACATGTTTTTTGTTGATTTATCCAAAATGTTTAACTAAGTAACAAATGGCTTAATGAAGGTTATTGATTAGGGATATTAGAATTAGGAATCATCCTGTTACATGCAATGCTTCTGTATTTCTCCATATAAATTTGTGATTGTTTGTGCAATATTACTATGATAACTTTTATGCCAATATTACTATGAAAACTTTTATGCCGAGCCGATCTACAAAACCAGAGAGTTGTGGTCAATTGCTGGAAGGCATAGGCTTGAGAGATCGTTGACTCTGGTCTTCTTTCATTTAGTTTAAGAACTTGTACTAGGCACTTCCATTCTGGATCACTGAGCGTTGAACATTTTATATGGCTTACATTCTACAGCAAGCTAGAAAATCGTATAAGATGAAAAATCGGTATCAGATTATATCCTTTCAAATGCTTTATTGCACAGGTTGAAGCTCAGTTGAACATGATAAGAAAAGACACACATGAATATACCTCTAGATGTGCAGCAGAAGCAAGAAAACTGGCAGATGAAGTTGACCTGGAAGCTCATAGTATGTCTGTTGTAGAAAATGAAGCTGCAGAGTTTCTGAAGGTAACTTGGATTCACCTTTATATATGATTTAACATAAGTCACCTAGTAGTTGCCTTCACGTGTCCAGAAAAATGTGTCCATGATTCAATATTTTGATCACTTTTAAGTGCTTCTGCCTATCTTAATATTGTCACAAGAAAGCATATTCTTCGCTTGAACGGAGATTGTTTTCATTATTTTCTGTGGTTCTTAGAAAAGGGTAGTTGTTGTATAGAGTTTGAATTTTATCGAGTGATCAGCATCGGACATTTTTATTTACCACTATTATTTGACATGTTTTGGGGCAGACTTCGAAGTTGGAATTGGAAGCAGCAATAGCGCAAGCTGAGGAAGAGGTTAAATTGTGCGCTCAGGAACTCTTTAACTTGATTAATTCCGTGTCTACACATAAAGAGTATGTGGCATCAAAAATTGCTAGGATGAGGACCGATCTTCTAGAAACTGCTGGTGCTGTGGCTGACATATACAAAGGACATCGTTCTTCATAGAGCTCCGCTGTTAAATCTTCGAGCAGCTGATGATACACTTTAACTCTTAGCAAGAAAGGTTGTGAACTCAGATGTTACCTTGCATTGATAGGGCAAACTTCGTCTGAGATCTGGAAGGATGGGTTCTTGTGCAGGAATTATTCTGTATGTATGTCTGATCAATTTGGCGGGATTTGCTTGGCTCTGCCATTTTAGTGTTCTTNTTCTCCTCCGACCTTGTTTCTAGTCTTCTTTCTCAGATTCTGGTTGGCCGCCGCCGCCATCGCCGGCTGCCGATTTCTTGCCTCCCGCGTTCTCTCTCTCTCTCTCTCTCTCCTCTTTTTTTCGTTTCTTTTTCGTTCTTCTTTTTTAATTTCCATGTCTTTTCTTGTCTCAGTCCATCCTTACCTCAGTTCCCAGCTTCCAGAGTGATTCGCCGGCAAACTCTATTTCGCAGGCTTCAAGTGGCTTGCTTCATGGCACCTCCGCTCTCGTTGCCTCTATTGCTCTCATCGCATTTGCTTCCGTTGCTATTGCTGCTCTCGGCGCTGTGCTGCTCCAGTGGGGCCGGCCTCGTCGCTTTTCGGGCCCTTTCTCTCATGCAGAGAAGATATCGAGCTTAGTCACCATCCTTTTAGCTCTGTTCCCAAAAAATTGTGCTTTGCTGTCACTGCCCGCTCAGGAAAGAGGTTTTCCGGCTGCCGCTGCATTGGCCAGTCTTCCCCTTAGCTCCCCCAGCTCTCCTCTAACCTATGGCCACTTGTTAGGGTTTGGAGGGATAAGGGATGACGTGGCCCGTTCACCAAGCACCCCTTTGGACTTGATCCCAGTTGGGCCTCCATTGGCTTTTGGCTCCCTGGGTCTTCCTTTTGGGCCTGCTACCCAACCCATTATTCATTTCACCTCTCCAGCCCATTCTACCCCTCCTCAGCCCACCTTATCCCAGCCCGCTCAAACACCTCCACCTTTAAGTCCAACAACATCCCAGCTAACTATTACCTCTTCTCAGGCCACTCTTTCAACCCACTCCCCACCAAACCCACCTGCTGAAGTCTTATCCGAACCGCCATCGGATACCTCCTCTGCCGCCCTGTCGGCGGCTGCCGCCACCACTCTGTCGCCAGCAAGGCCCCAGCTCCAGCGACGGCGCTAGATTCTGACAGCTCTCCAGCGGGCTTGTTTTGACGACCGGAATACTTGGGTCCATGCCGGTTTCTCCTTCGGGCCTCGTTTTTTTGGCCTAAGACAACTCTTTGACGGCCACCGAATTCTCATTGATTGGTCTACCCCCGACGGGCATCTCTCTGAGCCTTCCCTCATCCCCCGGTTCCTCTCCGACTCCTTCCGAGGCACCTCCGAGAACAGTTTCCTCCGATCCCGATCATTTCGAGATTGTGATCACCGGCAAATCTACCGGTGTGACAGAGCAGTGGAGATTCACCTTTGATAGCTACTGGGACAACCCTCGTGGGTAAGGAAACTAGGATACAAGTGTAGTGCGACAACCGAGTATTATAATTTTAACAATTTTCATGTCACCTTCGAGCTGAAGGATGACTATAATACAACGTGGCTTAAGACGACAACTTTCGTCTGTGGGTGCATCACCAGGGTGTTTAAATACATCCCTGATTTCACCCCCTCGACTGACAGCTCTCGCCGCAGTCTGGTGTCGACTCCCTGGTGTTCTTCCCCATCTTATGACCCTTCTGTTCTCTGTTTCATTACCAGTTGCATTGGCAACCCAATTGAGGTTGATGCAGCTATTGCCACTCGACCGAGGATATCCGTTGCACATGTGTGCGTCGAGATAGACCTCCATAGCGAGCTCGTCTGTGAGATCGAGCTCGACCAAGCAAGGACGACCACCATTCATGAGTTGGTCTACGAGAGAGTTCCACTATTCTGCACCTTGTTTGACCACGTGGTCACGTTGGGGGCTGACTGCTACATTAGTGGCAATAAGCTCAATCCGGCGAGGGGAAGCTAAACGACGGTCGACGACACGAAGGCTAGCTCACAGTGAACCTCACTCCCAGCTCACACACACTCAGAATTATAGGGCAAAGATTCAGTGTATCGATCGATTGAGAGAATCGGGGTTCGAGAGAGAAATCGGTTTCAGCCGCTGCAAGAGAAAGAGGGGCGAAGTGTGTGAGATCAATCTGATGAGTTAGGGCAAGAGAGGCTATTTAAAGTCAAGATGGATGGTGGTGATTTAATCCCTAAATCCAACAGTCCAGAGCCATCCATGCCAATTCCGTGTGTGAGGGCCAGACCCAGACGGGAGTTGGGTCGGGGCTTCGTTGGGCCTGAGATAGGTATTGGGTTTGGTCTAAATATCCCAAAATTTAAAGTTTTATTTGATATTTTTTAATTTAGTTGGACAAATAAATTTAAATTTTATTTATAAGGATATATATCACTATTTAGTATTTTACATATGTAATATGGATGCCAAATCGAAAATCATTAAAATATAATTAATTTGAATATTATATATAAAAAAACAAAATACAAGCCATTTTTTTTTTAAAAAAAAATAAGAATAATATAGATTTATAATGGCTGATGTATGATAGCGTAAGAAAAAAAAATGCGAAATAATTTATGGTAACTTATTGTAGAGCAAAAGAAGGAATATATCAATTACAAATTTACTGTGAATAATATAGATATTTAAGACAATCAAGACTAATTATTTTTGTATTAAAATATTAGTTTATCCAAGTCTGCTAATGTAACATTTTCTTTTTGCCACATAGAATTCTAAAAAGTGTGAGTCTGCCACTTAAGGTCTAACGCGTTCGATAATTATATATAGAGGTTTGTTTATAAGCAAATAAATTTCTTTAACCAATTGAAAATATAAAATATTTTATATCTGCAGAGTTAATTCGCGGAATGTACTGAAAAATGAGTAGAACGACAACTTTGCCTCTCATTTCACAATATTATGTTATCTATTATAAGAATTTCTTGAATATGTACGAGGCACCATGAATTACATTTTTAAAATACACAAAATTAATTTAAGATATCATCAAATTTTAAGTGAACCATTAGACTAGTATTTGTTATTTTTTTTACATTTCTCTTGTATAACTTAAACTAGTATAATACTCATGTATTACACGAGTGTTGAATTAGGAAGCATATGTAAACAAATTTCTATATAAAACATTACTTTGAGTTTTAATTAAATTGTCAAATTATATTTTTTTCATCATAATAATTAAACACCCGTATATTAAATGAAAATGTCAACTCGTATTGAATTTTTTTACTTATATCATATAAATATATCGATATTATTTACTATTGCATAAGTACAAAAATATATATCTTAAATAAATAGAAATAATATGGTGATATGTATATGCATAAGTGTAGAATATGTGTTTAATATTAAGCAAAATAGATTAATTTTTTACTTAATTAGATGTCTAATATATCAAGTGTCGTATCAGTCGTGCTTCACAGTTTTTTAATTTTATATGTAATTTTAGAATTAGATGTACACTCACGAGCGTTGTTTTTTTTTTTTCTTTTCTTTTCATCTTGATCATGGATTGGATGTTAGTGATGATTTTATTGAATTAGTATACTCTTTGGTCTTTTAACAGAAGGAAACAGAGAAGTTGAGTATTCAAGATGAAGTCAATTCACCTTTTTTTACATGTTACATTATTTCATATATTAACTTATCTAAATTATATTAATATCAAATATTTCTTAGATAATTATCTTAATCAAGTAACTAATATAGGCATACTGGATCATGTATGAAAAATATTTAAATAAATTACCCATTATAAACAGGTGATTAATTTTTTTAATTATGGATATTAACAGTTATTTCAAAAGATGTATTACACTCATAGTAATAAATACAACAAATGGCATTCCTATGTGATATAATCAAAAATAATAATCCAATATTGGGTCCGGACTCGGTGATTGAAATTAACTTTAATCATAATCATATAATCTTTTTGACCAATGAATGCGAGGATATATATAACAAATGTATATTAAATGCCTAAAATAAAAATAATTATCAGTCGAGTGTTTTAATGAAGTCATAATATTAAGTAAAAATATATTATAATATTAAAAAAAAAATCCTATTTATTTTGGAGTTGGAGGGGATAAGAATTCTATTTCTTTTGGAGTTAGATGTATTATAACATTATTTAGTATATCCGAACATATTTATTTTGGAATATAATTGTACTATTTTTTATTCGAACCAAAAACCGAAGCATGTAATGTTGCCAAGTAAACTTCCAGAGTGTGCGAGCTAGCCATTTAAGCTCAGCACGTTTTGAAATTATATTAAAAAGGGGAGATACTTGTATTTACACATGAATATAATAAATTGTCTCGAATTCATGGGTGGAGTGTTGTTGGAAAATTTCACGGATATTTTAAGTTAAACATTTTAGGTTTCAACGAAATAAGAAATACCCCAATTATTATTATTATTATTATTATTATTATTATTATTAATTCACTGCAAACATAGGTTTTCAACATATTTGAAAAACAAAATTGAAAAGTCGTTATTTTCTAATATATTGAAGATTGATTTATATATGTATCGAAAAGGAAAAAGAAAAAAAGCAGATTGATTTATATATAGGTTGGCTGTAGGTAAAGATTAGCATGGATTTAGAATACTCAATCGCTATTCACCGTCCCCCTATTACTACTCACCGCCCCCCCCTTGGACAATTTTGCCCCTTGCATTTTTTTCAAAAAGTAAAAAAAAAAAAAAAAA
>BKCP01000001.1:2466843-2505203 GCA_008636005.1 Striga asiatica
TGTTAGTAGACCCTAAATCAATACATAATTTTTCGATTGTAGAGACAGGCTCGTTCGTGTTACAGAGCAATCGAAAATCGCATCAATGGTATTTTTTTTTTTTCATTTTTAAGTTGAATGGTTTTTTTTGTTTTGCTAAACTTTAGTTTAATGATTTTTTTTTATTCTAATGTCCAATTTATAACAAATTATTTTGAATATATAACATAATAATTTATAATAATATTATTATATATATATATATAATTAATAAAAAAAAAAAAAACATGTGTCCGGCCGGTCGGACCGGTCGGACCGGTCACGACCGGCCGTCGGGGCCGGACGCCATTTGGGCCGTCCGGTTTCGGCGGCCGGACAAAATTTTATTTTTTTATTTTTTACTTTTTGGAAAAAAATGGCAGGGGCAAAAATGTCCAAAGGGGCAGTACATAGTAATAAGGGGCGGTAAATAGTAATGCCCTTTAGAATATCAGTACTCCTATATAGCAACAATAATTAAAATATAATTTAAAAAGGAAATACTATAGCAATAGCAATAGTGCTATAAAATTAAAAATTAAAACCAGACTTTCTTCACAACATCCCCACACACACAGACAGAAACTTCCTCAAATACAGAAGCATATACATACAAAATTTCTATATCTAAGCATCCCTTCTCTCCAACACACATATACAAATCACACTACCCGCCACACAGTATACGAATTGCCGTGCAAATATTGACGACGCACAACAATTCGCTTTTGCTTTTCAGAAATTTCGACGGCGAGTTTTACGGAGTCCTGAAACAACAGCACCCTCCACGCGAGGCGGCTATAACAAGTGCTAGGGTTTTTATTTTCTATCATTCAGAGGGACATCGGGGTATTCGTGTTCGTGATTCCAATTCAAGAATTTGGGTTTAGTATAACTTTTGAAGTCATTGATAGGTTTTGATAATCTGATTGTTGGGTGTTTCTTTAATACTACTTGGGTTTTTAAATCCTAGGAGTTTCTGGGATTCTCCTTTTTATATTGGCAGGATGGATTTTCGGGTGGTCTAGGGTTTGAATTTTATTCGGGTATTAATGATGGATTTTGTTTGAAGAATTTCTCTGTTTTGCCTGAGAGGGGTACTTTTGATTTGCCTGTTATTGGAACATGAGAGTGCTCCTGGGTTGTTTTCCTTGAGCACTGAATCGTTGAGAAGCTTTTGTTACTGCTGTTTGTTTGAGAAGCTAATGGTGACAGAAAATTAAATTCTTCAATTCCAGGCATAGAGGCTTTCTTGATTGACTGGACAGAGTGTATATTAGTTGTGCAGTGAGTTAGAGAGGAACAAACCATTTCTACCCGTGAAGGACAGTTCAGATTCTTTAATCTTTCTGCTTTGTTGTTGGGGAACTTTTACGATTTGCTTCAAAATTCTTGTTGGCATCCTGGAAACGAAGTTTTTAACGTGCTAGAATTGGGATATCGACTTAGACAGGTGGCATTAGTGTATATGGGTCATTAGATTCGGTATAAAAAGTGTAATCTTAATCTGAAGGAACATTTAATTCTGCGGTAACAATTGATTCCAATCTTAATCTGAAGGTGTGGTAACAATTAGGCGTCTGAGCGTGACGCTTCATTGATTCCAAATAGACTTGCTGGGTTCCTTTCTCCTTTTTCTTTGTGTATGATAATGTTTAGCACTAGTTATGGAAAGAAGTGAACCTACCTTAGTACCGGAATGGTTGAAAAACGCTGGAAGTTCAGCTGCTGGTGGTTCTATATCACATACAGGTAGATATTGTGAAATAACTTGTTCTAACACTGCAGCAATTTATCTGGAGATGGTTTCTAATTTTATTTTTCTTTTCTTTTTAGATGATCACTCTGCACCAAGGGTTTCGAGGAACAAGTCTTTTGTGAATAATAATGGTCACGATTTTGGACGATCGTCGAGTTCTGAGAGATCTTCATCTTCGTACTTCCGTCGGAGTTCGAGCAGTAACAGTTCTGGTAATTTTAGGTCTTACAGTAATTTTGGTAGAAAGCAGCGTGACAGGGACTGGGAGAAGGAAACCTATGATTATCTCGACCAAGACAAGTCAGCCAAGGGGGAGCGCAGGTACCATGAATTTTCAGACCCTCTTAGGAAGACCTCAGTAGGTAAATTTGAGAGGGATGAGATAAGGCGATCGCAGTCGATGGTTTCTGGTAAACGTGGGGACACATGGCCTAAACGAGTAGTGTCCGACTCAAATGATGCCATTGGAAAGAATGCGAATGGTGTGGCAGCCAGGCGCAGTCCCATTGGAGGGGTGAACAAAATAGCTTTCGAGAAGGATTTCCCGAGTTTGGGGGCAGAGGAGAGGGCAGTGACTCCTGATGTACGGAGGGTTCCTTCTCCTGGTTTGAATAATGCCATTCAGAGCTTACCTGGTGCCTCGGCTTTGATAGGTGGTGAGAAATGGACATCGGCTTTGGCGGAGGTTCCCATGTTAGTTGGAGGCAATGGAGCCAATATATTGCCTACGAGTTTTGCCTCTGGGGCTTCAAGCTCGACCACGAGTCTCAACATGGCCGAAGCTGTGGTTCAGGGTTCTAGTCGTGTTCAGGCCACCCCTCAGGTATATCGTGTCTCTCTCTTTCTTGGGGATTGATGATGGTCCAGCGTAGAGTATGTTAAGTTCAGTTATTTTTGTTGCAGTAGTCATATCATTGTTATTTGTTGTTGTAGTTATCTGTTGGAACTCAGAGACTTGAAGAGTTGGTGATCAAACAATCCAGGCAATTAATCCCTGTGACGCCATCCATGACAAAACCTCTGGTGAGAATCAACTGTTTAGAGTTTATTATATTCATGTTATAGTTTGTCATGCATCTCCTTGTAGATCTGTTTTCGTTTCGGTTTTGATTGTCATGAGATTAGTTTGATGTTTTATGTGGTTAGTGGTGGATGAGGAAATTCACATAGCTTCTGGCTATCAGTTGATTTGAAACGGATTTTCTTCTAGAATTTTTGCCTCATTGGTATAACAAAAGCTTCCCCAGCTTTGATCAGTTTTAGCCTTTAGGAAACTTTCTCCTGTTTATTATACATTGACCATGACCTCATGTCGAGTATATGTGGTAATAGAATGGATTCGAGAAATTATTCACAAGTTGTGCTGGCTTCTCATTTTATAATCTCTCTGATGCCGGTGTCTACTCTTTTGATAATGTGCTGATATCAGTGTTTGTAATTTGCCTTGCATTATGTTATTGTCTTTGCCTCTGAATATGAACATGCAGTCACTATTGAGTATTCTTCATGGTTTTAGTGTATCTTGTATCGCGGGGAAGCTACATGTGAAAATATTCTTTATTTTTTAATAGAAATTCTAAACGATGGTACAACCATGCCTCTAATATTCACTTCAGTTTTCCCTTTATGTGATATCTTGACACTCAGTGAAACACCCAAGATCATGATTGAAATCATATTAAATGGCTTAATCCAGCCGGGAAAAATGTTGTATGTTAATGATTATTATTATTATTATTATTATTTACATAAGTAGAGTAGAACAATTGTGAAGAACATAAAAACCAATAGTTTAACATATAATTCAGGAATAGCCCATCTTAATGTTATCGGTGGCGGCTTGTGATGCCATCACTTGCTTTATTAGTTTTAGCCTGCACAACTACCCGACTTCCATTTGTGCCCTTCTTTACCTTATTGGTTTGTGCGACTGTTTCTTATCTTGCACAAGTTTATTATGGCGGCTTGTGATGCCATCACCTGCTTTGTTAGTTTTGGCCCGCACAACTACCCGACTTCCATTTGTGCCCTCCTTTACCTTATTGGTTTGTCTAACTCTTTCTTATCTTGCACAAGTTGATTATGTTCCAATAAAGTCTCCTATAAAGTCTTTTCATTTTCATAATTGTATAATTTTTATCCCTTAACAGAAATCTGCACACACTAGAAATACATGATTGCCTTGTCCTTTCTTTTCTTAACATGTTGTAAGTACTCCCAGAGGGGTTCGGAGTTTGGGGTTTTCTAAAATATTAACTGAGGCAGCTCTAGGGTTTAAACTTAAATTATTATAGTAATTTGAGGGAGTAAGGGACAATGTGATATTTACTTTGCACTGAGCTTGGTATTTCTGTTTGTGTGTTTTCAGCATGATTTTGTTAGAAGAGATTATGTGAGAATTTTGTATAGTGGTAATGGATGATAAATTTGATCGTGGACTGGAGAATGATTTACTTGTAAGAATTTCAAATAATTTCAGCGGCGAAACTTGTACCTCTGCTCTGTCTAATCATTACAGCTTTTGTGAAGACCTGTTTTTGTTTGTATACGATGTTCACATTTTTCTTGGCATCATTGGTCTTTTCCTTTATAAGTTTGATGTTGGAGCTTCTATGACTCCATTGAATTGATATTTCCTGACAATTAGTTTTTCAGTCATATAGGAAGAATGTATACAAAATTCTTGCTTGCAGAATTATTATTGTGCTCTGTTATTAAAAAATAAATAAAAAACTTTATGCCACTGGAATTTAGGCATTATGCACAACTGATAGCCAAGCTTGTATTTTCAATATGGTTGGCAAGTATGAAGGGCCTCTATTCTTAGCTGGAGCTATATGTTCCATGTCAAAAACAAGTTTGCTTGTCTGATTTCTGTAAATGTCCTTGAAGTCCTAATTCAGTTGATCTATGATAATGCCCATTTTTATATCGTTTTGTCAATAGCCCATATCCATTGACTGCTGGCTGATGGTAGGAGATGATATCTTCTTAGTATGATCTTTTTATGTTGATTTGTAGATGTTGCTTACCGTCTGTGTGTGGAAGTAAAGTAAATAAAGGGTAAAAAGGTCTTCGATTAGGTAATTGTAGAGTCCAAATGTAGTATTTCTTGAAATATTAAGAATCTAATATCCTTAATCTCTACTCAGAAGATCTCATCAAGAAAATTGCAAAACGTCTCTTGTAAAGCTCTAATCGCAATATTGACTTGATTTCTCCTTGAGGTTTTATTCTGGCATTATGGTGACACTTGTTGATATTGAGAGAATACTGCCTTTGTTGTAAATATACTCATTAAATTTGCTCCAGGCGTTGAATTCTTCGGATAAGCAGAAAAGTAAAGTGGGCCCGCCACATCACCATCCCATATCATCTTCTTCGCCTCGTGGTGGGCTATCAAAGGGCGACGTTCAAAAAGCATCACCCACTGTAGGGAAGCTTCACGTTCTCAAGCCTGCAAGAGATAAAAACGGTCTTTCCCCTGTCATGAATGACAATCTGAGCCCAACAAGCGGTGCCAAAGCAGCAGCAGCGGGCTCTCCACTGGGCCCGGCCCAGTTGCTGCCGGACCGTAAGCCCGTAATGACAGTGCTGGAGAAGAGGCCCACTTCCCAGGCCCGAAGCCGCAATGATTTCTTTAATCTCATGAGAAAGAAGTCTATGGAGAGCCCTTCCCCTGCTGCAGATATGGCAAACTCATCGTCTCCTGTGGGCCCTGGTTTGGATAAGAATGCTGAGCTGGAGGCCATGCATGAGGAGAAAGCCGAGAGGTGCAATGTTGATGGAAACAAGTATTTTGTCAATGGCAAGAAGCAGCAGAGTTGTGATCCGATTATATCAGAGGAGGAAGAGGCTGCTTTTTTACGCTCTTTGGGATGGGAGGAGAATGATGAAGAGGGTGGACTTACTGATGAGGAAATAAGTTCTTTCTACAAGGATTTAACTAAGGTAATTTTATTGAGTTCATTTTGTTTATTTTATTTTATTTTTTTTAAATATGAAAGAATACCATCCCAGGGTTAAGTTGGATAAATTGATTACCTTCTAAATTAAAATGCTGATTAACATATGCTTTTATTTAATGAAAATTGCGTATCCATATGGGGATCCCGTTAAGATTTCTCGGATGATGTACTTGGTTTCAATAGGCACTTAGCTGTTATTGTAACTAGTAATCATCCTGTGCACATGCATATATGTACATAAATTATTGGGAAATGCTACATGTACATAATAAATATACATAGAGGTGTACATAATACTCAAATGGAGTGAGATCTACTTAAGTCCCACTCCATGTGAGTATTATGTACACCCCTATGTACAATATTATATACTTATAGCATTTCTCTAAATTATTATAAGTAATATTTGCGAATTTAATATTAAAATTCTAGATAATGAACATATCACATTTTCAAGATTTGATCATTAGGAAAAATAAAATAACATAAATATAAATTATTTGAGTACATAGGAATCACTATATTGATTGAAAAAAGTTTGTGGATAATGTAATTTTTATAATTTGGAGGGATCATGGTAAAATAATTTAGTTGAAATTATTATTATTATTATTATTATTATTATTATTATTATTACTACTACAAAATTAATAGTTTATAAAATTTTAAAGTTGTTTGACTATGCTATTAAAACTATTTACTAATTGTTTTTAAAGAAAATTGTTTCATGAGATACCCCAAAATAAAAAAGATAATATTGATGTTAAAATAAATAACTTGAAACAATAGAATTGTTTATAATTATGTAATTTATATTTATTGTGAATTATTGTTAGTTGGTGTTAACATTAACTATTATATAATATAATAACAAAAATACATGATTACACTCAATAGGATGTATTAATGTGAGAAGTAAAAAAATATTAATGATAAATTTTATAACTGAAAATAGAGGGACATTAAATAAGTTTATTAAATATTTTGCCAACAATTACATAGATATATAGATGGAAAAATATATCAAATTATGGTTGTGCAATAGTGTTGGACTAATAAACGTAGGGGGACTGCATGATAGTGCGGGCCTAGTGAACTCGCATTCAATAAATACAGGCCTTAATTTACAAATCTATATATATATAATTGCTAGCTAAGCAATAAATTTTACCTAATAAATAAAACTTAATAAATTTTACCTGTGTGGCAAATCATTAATAAAACCTAATAAATAGAACCTAATAAATTTTATTTATGTGGCATTAATACACCCAATCTCATTAAAAATTATATTTTATACATTTATGTGGCATAAATAGAACCTAAATAATATATGAAAGTTACATAAAATTATATTTTATACTAAAATCAATATTTTTTTATATGATGAAGCGGTTGTTTATTAATAAATTAATTTTTTTTTATGTCATAGTAAAATTTCTTAAAATCACATAAGCAATTGTTATAATAAATGTAATATTTTTCAGCTAATTAATTGGTCATGATCACTCAAAATTATAAAAAGTATATATTTATTACATATTATGCAATCAATATAGTGATTCGTATACAATCAAATCGTGTGTACTATTTATTTTAACCAATGATCAAATTTTAAAATATAATACTATTATATAATTTATAATTTTAATATTATATACATAATATAACTTATAATATTATATGTTTGAAATATAATACAATTATATAACTTATAATTTTTATATTATATACATAAATATAACTTATAATATTTAATTTTGTTTACATCTGTGCAAATGCACATGTTCGAATACTAGTGTCATTGATGTTTGACATAAGTATTAATTAATGTATGATAAAAAGTAAAAGGAAAATATTTTTTGGTAACGGCTTTAGGCGGGAAAAAATTAGAGGTTGTATTAAATAGGTAAAATTAAATGTTCATGAGCCAGTAATTATATATATATAGATATAGATTATAAGAAAGAGAAAAGATTACCATTCCAATGATAATTACATTGACGGAGCGATTAAATTAGATTTTTTTTTCTTTTAATTTTTTAAATATCTTTTATTTTTTCTTTCAACTTGTTGCAAATGCGACAACTGTACTACTTACTGACACTAATTGTCCCTGTGCCTTTTGCAGTACGTCAATTCAAAACCGTCCCTCAAAATACTGCAAGGCGTGAAGCTAAAATTTATGTTGCCGCTGGAATCACAACTTAAGGTTAACAACGAAATTCCTGATTCTAAGCTGGAATCTTGAGCATGTGCAGAGTTCCTTGTTTTGAAATGCGAAGTCTGATCTTTTGTTTTCTTGGTCGACGTGTGTTTGCTGGTAGCAAAGTATATTTAAAAAGATTAATATAGGTTTTTTTGCCCTTTTGCTGGATAGGAATAACTGATTATCTATTCTGGTGATCACTTGCGATGATGACCGTTTGTCACTCTCGCGGTCCTTAGCTTTTACTTTGAGACGAAAAAAGTTTGGGTAAAGATAGTAGAAATAGGGTTCTTACATTGCTCGTCTGCAAAGTCTGGGTCTTGACAGTTTTGAATTTGTCTTCCCAAATAGGAATGGATACCCATTCAACTGAATGTTTTTTTTTTTTTTTTTTTNTGTTTTGTCGATCAGAGGATAGTGAGAAGAAAGAAATGAAGTAATATTTTGGTATATTCTGCTTTTTTCTTAACCTGTTTATTATTTTAAATTTTCATCCATCATCTACTTGAATAGCTGTTTGATCTGAATATTCATCAGGACCTTGACCTATTGAGGTTTGAACTCTACATGATTTGGTGGTCTAGGGCAAAAAGTTTCCTAATTTACTTATTTTACTTATTGGTACTTTATTTTCGGGTTTAACGCGAACCCGCATCCGTATTATTTGACACTGTACCAGATAAGTCGCTTTGCTTGATCCAATTGCTTGTGGAATGTGGGATGCTTGTCCATTAAATTGCACTATGCAAACCTAGTATAAAGTAATGAATAAATTGAACAAAATCAAATCCATGGTACAAGACAAATAAACAAATAAATTAAAAAGATGAAACATAGAAAAGTCCGTAAAATCCCGCATTAGTCTTTTTTCATGCCAAAGAGGCATCGTTGGATCAGCTCAACCAAACGATGCATTTATCTTTTTGCAATTAAACTCCAAAAAATTTATAACCTCATTCTCCATGAGAATGACTAATTAATTTCATCATGTTAGTCACGTGTGTTTTGATCCACTCGAATCATATGGTGGCAATATTTTCCGGAAATAAGATTCCAAGTTGTTTGAACTGTATATATCAACTTTCTACAAGTTGTCTGTGTTGATTAAGAATGTGAAATATAACAAGAATGTCATGGAAGCATGGAACATGTGCATGACTGGTGGATCTTATTCTTTATTCAACTTCTTAATCTGACCCGAAATCGAGACACTTCAGTGAAATTTCATTGGCTGTGTTTATGGAAATTGAATTCAGCAACTAACATTTTATATGGATTAATTTAGAATTCTAACACCATTAAAATGATCATGAAACACTAAAAACGGGATTGTTGAACATACAACCGACGTCAAATGCATAGTATTAAAAAAAGCCTTTATACCATAAATTCGATGCAATGAATGATCATTAGAAGTGAGATAAATGCGTTCCTAAAAAATCTAGTAGTTTTACTGCCATATTTGTTGGTGTTCATATTTTCTGCAGACAGATACGAATTTATTGGTAATTGATCCATATTAACGCTTACGTGGAATACAAGCGCCATTCATTCAAAAACCACAACGACGTGGTACTCTCACTCTTCATTATCACATTGGCACGTGCTTCTTAGGACTGAAATCCCGATTTCGACGCTGACCATCCAAAGCTTCCTTTGTGCCGACTTCATCCCAAATAGAGCTTTCTTTGTGCGGATGACACCATGTAGTGTGAAATGGATTACCACCCACGAATTGGAGAGATGCCTCATCCGAAAAAGATGTGTTGTCACTAATCACTCTGCATATAACTGACCTATCGAACGAGTGCCACGTGTACAGTGATCCATCAAGAAGTCACGATGATTTTCACTTTTTACCCAATATAAAATTTTATATTATAATAAACTGCACAAGGTTAGGACATGAGAAAAATACGTAAAAATATAGACACAAGAAACACGAGAAAAACGTGCAAGCTTAATAAAAGTGAACATTGATTCCGTTTCAATTTCGTTTTGTTCATCTTAAATTACATTTTGTATTTATCATAGTCCTGTGTTGTTGATTTATAACATATTAATTTATTAACTATATATTTAGCAAATTTTTACCTATGTAAGTAAATTATTAATCTTTTTTGTATCAAAAAATAAATATATTTATTAAATTTTTACCTATACTAATGTAAATGAGTTAGCAGACTAATATAATGGTTAACTTACAACTTAGCCTCTAACGAGCTCAGATTTAACGGTAAAAAAAAAACCACCAATTAAAATAAGTAAAAAAATATATGATTCAACCCTATTACTGTTAGGCTATGGATTGGTGTCCTATTGGACTTTTCCATTAATATTTATGTCATGTATATTGCATGAGCTATGTACTAAATTTATATGGTGACAATAGAGAAATAATAAATAAAAATATATTTGTTATGCATATTTTCTGTCGATTTAAATTAGGATTAGACGATTTGTATTTGTGCTTACATGGAATGCAATTAATACCAAGCCTCTGTCCAAGATCATATCGGCTTTCCGCTTACTATTGAGAGTCAAATTAGCACCCTCTTCTTCAGGTCGAAGTCTCAATTCCAACGCCGATCACATAAAGCTTCTTTCGTGTCAATCTCACCATTCAGTATGAAAAGCATCTAATGTGAAATGAGTTGCTATAGTATATTTTTTGGCCGAACGTAATTTTTTTAATGACGACTCAAATTGATTGAATAACAATACATTCTACAAGTCATGAAGTCGTAAATAACATATGTACAAAATAGCAATTATCTATTCATATAAGATTGATTAATAGTACAATTGTCTTAATTTGTTTTTCCTACGCGCCATTAGGATATTTTTGCTGAAAGCCTGTGGCTTTCCTTGAATTATGAAGCACCTAACTACTAAATATTATTATTTCTATATGGTTGATATTCATATAAAAATTTAACCACGTTTGAGAGGGTCGCTGGGAGAGAATCAGTGACGCTTGCCAAAAGTCAAACTATTTCCAAAAGTCAACATTAAATGTGGCCAATCAAATTTGGAAGCTTCTTTTATTTCGATTATGCATTACTTTTAGTTTCTCAATTACAGAGCCGAGTTAAAATTGAAACAAACCCATTTATTTTTTTTTTAAAAAAAACTTTTTCATCAACACTATTAAGATATATTAAAGTCTTTACACCGTCCACTGACAAACTTTTTCACTAAGTCAGGGAAGGAGCCACCCAAATACTCCGGTGAGCTCCAACAAGGTCTTAATTTTTTGGCTTCCCTATATTTATAGGAGTATAAAATGTTTTAGCCCATTTTAAATCAGATTAGTCACATGGTAATAATATTTTAGCCTAAAATAAATTAAGTTTAGTTAAATCAATAAATTATATACTATTTAAGTCTTTTTAAACTGTTATGGCAATTTTTTGTCTCCTTTTTGTTATTATTTTTTAGTATTTGGTTGAATATAGTTCATTTGAATGATTTTGTTCAATCCAATATTTAATTGTTCTAGACATCCGTTAGGATTCTAGTATGTAATTGATATATGGATTTCACAATGTAGTTTATATATTCATTAAATTTTTAAATAAATGATATTTAATTATATGAAATTTACTAATAATTCTCATTTATTTGTTTCCCACGTTCAAAGAATTGACATATGAATCTTAAATGACATGTCATATAACAAAAATAGTGAGGCCCCTCCCCCCACAAAAAAAAAAAAACGAGATAGCATCACACCGAGGACAATATTCAATTTCAACTTTTAGAGACTTTTTAAGACCTTTAGAATTGTGGTGTATTCAATTAGAACTTTTAGAGCATCTCCAATGCTATGAGTTTGAAAGACCATTATTTTTAACACATGTCAATTAGTGATAGTAATGTTAATCCACATTGGAATAATGTTAAAAGACTATAAATTTGAATAAAACTAGTATCTCCAATGCATCAATTTGATAAGAAATTATTTGTATAAGTGAACCAATTAAATAATTCATTGATACAAGAAAAATAAAAAATTAAAACAAATATAAAGTAAATTGATGAGTCATCATGTTTAACATGGTGTTAGATATTAGAAAGTGTACTCAACATTGTCAATATTAAATGACATCCACCTCATCATGAAAGAGTTCATTATAAGATGCATTGGAGAAAAAAATAGTAACACACCTTCAAAAATTGATGATATGGATGTTTTTTTATAATGTCAAAAGTTACATTGGAGATGCTCTTAGAGACTTCTGAAAAGTTTACCTGTATTCAATTGGGACTTTTAAAGACTTTTTATAAGTCTAAAAGTCTCAAGGTATTCAATACTATATTAAAAATATTAACCTAAAACAATACCAATTCCCATCTTCATTTAAATTTTCGTGATGGGCCGTCATACTCATCTTACATACTCATTTATACATAAGTTCATTAGAAAATATTATAACTATAATAAACAGCATAAACAGAAGTGTGATACTTGATAGTCAAAACATACATTTTTATTCATAAAGTATGCAAACGAGTAGTTTAACAGTAAAACTGACTTACACGAGAATTGTGAATTTACTTTTGGGGGACATAGTTTCTAACTTAATTAACAAGAATTAATTTGTGAATTTAATTTCGTGGGACATAAGTCTCAATTTTTTAATTAATTTGATGTGTACCTGGCTTCCCTACACTCTCCAACAAAGTCGATAACAGTGAACCTTGACTGTATTTCTAGGCACCACCGGTCCAAAACCTCATAAATAGAAAGTAGAAAAGAATTTTTAGTTTTTATCTCTTTCTTCGACTTGAGCTTCTACACATCTTCTATATTTAGTCAGCCAGGGTATACAAAATTAATTTTTATTTATATTTGTTCCCTCAATATTAATCTCGTTAAAACAATAACTGAAACATTTTCTTTAAAAAAAATACTACTACTCATTATGTATCATTTTTTTTCCTCTATAATTTCCAAACAGTTAACAAAAAAAGAAAAAAGAAAAAGTAATTATAACTAAACATAAAGAGTTTACTAGGATATAATTGAATCTCCACTACACTTGTTCACGATTTTTTTACCCAAAAACAAAATTATAAGTTAACTGGACAAAAACAAAACAAAAAAAAAAGTTGTGGAAATTAATCAAAAGCACGTATTCTCTGAATACGTTTTTCATGTAATTTTCTTTGAAAAACGTATTCTGAAAATACGTTTTTCATTGAAAAACGTATGTTGAAAATACGTTCTTCAATGAAATTTATAAAGAAAACGTATTCTGAGAATACTAACTTTTGATTTTGGTCCAGATTTTTTTTTTTGCTTTTATTTGTGTCCATTTGTTTTTTTGTTTGTTTTTATATAAATTACCCCACTTGTCCACCCCACACAATTTCCAAAAAGAGGAAAAAAAAAAATGAAAATAATATAGGATATAAAGAACCTAATCAAGTTCATATGCAAAGAAAAAAAAATGCTAATCAGGAAACTACATTCTCAACTCCATAAGAAACATCAAATTAGGTGAAACTCAATTACAAACACCTGCAAACTACAGTTTTGTAAAAATACCATATTTACCATCAAGTCCCTGAAAAAAGAAAAAGAAAAAATCCAGTTCCAAAACCCTTGACACTAAAGTATAAAACAATCCCAAGGAAAGCTTTAATCAAAACACTCTTGTAATCCTCATCCCCATTACCCAACCACCACTAACCCTACTCTCCGGTGATACTCATACTACTACAGTCAGACATGGCCTAATTCAAATTTCCCACAAACAGAAACAATAATAACAAAAAGAAAAAAATCGACAGCACTACTGATTTGGATGCAGCATGTTTCAAATTTCTATTATTGTTATCTAATTGCCTTTTCACAAACTCAACAAGTAAGAGTACAAAGTATACCACATCAAATTCATTCGGATTCTTAAATGCTGCTATTCAACATATTTCAAATATATACAAATAAAATTAAATCAGATGAAACCTTTCTTCCCTGATTTTCAACCACCTTTTGAATTTTCATTTACTAAGGTCACCAAGAGTAAATTAGACATACCAAGCGCAAGGCAGCATTTTTTCCAAACTCATCTCCATTTTCAATCATATCATGAAGGAACCTTCCAGAATTCAGCAACAAACTCGGCACCCTTGCGCCTGCTATTCTGGATAATGAGAAAAATGCACGAGTGTGATTAGAATGTGTGGATTAAAAGCACTTCCCATGGTCTCTTACACAATGTCTGTCAGAACAAGTAGTTGTACTTGTGATTATGGTTGAATGAGTATAATATACTAATAATTTGAAGTAGTTGTACTGATTAATTAGTTATACTAAGGACTGAGATCCATTTTCAACATATTAATCTGCATACAGACCACTACTGTTAATAAGAATATAGGTGGCCCATAGACAATACAATTAAGGAATGCCATCCAGCAAACATAGTCACCTATGGATGCATGTGCATTTACTGCATTGATGTGCAGGGCTAACTTACACAACTAAGATTCGGGAGATGTTTACGAATACGAATACGATGCATCGTTATTCGTTCATTCGTTGTAATCAATTCAAATAATTGCTAGCTGGCGCCAGAACGAACATCCCCCGCCACGACTTTGGTTAACGGCGTGGTCGGAGGGCGTGGGGCCCACCCTGTCGAGCGCTGAGGTGTACGAACCGGAACGCGACAGGTGGACGGTGATCGAGCGGCCTTGTTGGGGAAGCTTCGCGTGTGGGGTCGGGGGAAAGCTTTACGTGAGGTCGAGCTTCTGCATCGGGAATTCGAGGATAATCGACCCCGAAACTGCCAGATGAAGAACAGGTCTGTCATGGTGACGTCACACGCAGTGCTCGGGAGCAAGATTTGTTGCATGGAGTGGAAAAAACGAGCGCAGGCTAGCGATTGAGAAGAGTTCTTCTTGGAAGATGGTCTCGGTTCCCGTGCTCGAGTGTCGGGTTTCTATTTGGGGTTTTGGATGGACAGCTATTGTTGTTTTCATTACGAGGAGATACACGTTGGCGTACGATCTGGAGGCGGGCCCAGGTTACGAGATAAAGCCGACGAGCTTGTGTCTTTGTGCAGTTACAATTGAAGCTTGACATGTTTGCAGAAAAAAGATGGAAAAATTGGTTTAAATAAATCATTAGATGGATGCTTCTTTTAACTATATATAGTAGATATATATATGTAAAAATGTGTTGTAAATACAATTGGATGTGCTTTGAGTTGATTCAAATGTTTTTTCTTCCAACTGTACATGTGGTTGGTTTTGTTCTGTGAGCCTCTCTCAGCAAAAAGGGATAGTTAAAAGGGAGAACTGAAGAAGAAAAGGTGTGTGTGAGTGTGTGTGTGTGTGTGATCACATTTCTTGCAGAAAGTGTATTTCTTGAACGAAATTGATGAGTTTGCTGATCAATGTGCCTGCAAATCTGCACCATTCTTTTTGTTTTTTCTTGTTTCACTTTTTCTGTTTACTTTTCTTTTCATACAAACCAACATAGTTCTGACTCTACCTGGGAAGAATAAGCCATAAACAAACTAGAATACATACACCCTTGGAAAAATTAAAAAAACATAGTTCACGGGAGGTGCACTTTTTTGAGTTTTGGACAGAAACACAGATGTTGAATTTCCAGACAGCACAAGAATTACATAGTACAAGCCTGTTTTTGCTTGAAATAACCCATAGCAACTTCAAAAAGAAAGGTACCCAATACCCATGGCTNCAAACCCAGTTTCTTGGGGGGCCTCAAATAAGTCGACTTTAACCCAGGCATGGACACCCGCTGCTGCTCCTTCTCCCTCTTGGCCCTATCTCTCTCCTTCCCTTCCTTCTCTCTCATCGCCTGCACTTTCCTCAGACTCTCCATCTCCTCTTCCATAGCCGTCTTTTCCTGCTTCTGCTGCTTCTTATGCTCCAGCATCGACGTATCCGAGTCCTTAACCGAGAAAAACATCGGCCCAAGCTCCGCCAGCCACTGAGGTTCGACAGCTGTCGCACACTGCATATACTCCTTGCTCGTCAGCACCAGCTCGTGGTACACCACGTAATCCGGAGTGTACCCCAGCCCGTATATAGCACTGCTCGGGTGCAAATGACACGGCATCCCATTCCTACAGTTTACATACTCCCCAACACCTTTCTGCCGAGCAGAGTTATGGAAATAAGCCGAGCATATAGCCTTTCGCAGGACATCCCAGTCGGGCCCGCATGATGTGAGCGGGATTTTAAGCGTTTTAAGTATGTCGAGCAGCTGTGACCTCACCTCCCGAGCCTTTTTCAACCCCTTGACGTGTAAAAAGTGGTCGTTACACCAATCTCCCCTGTACTGCTTACCTTTCCACTGCTGGTACACGTTGAGTAGCGTCAGGTGATCGGACTCCGGCACCAAGAATTTCTCCCGAGCAGCGTCGCTTTCTTCAACCCGATCCTTGGGCCGGAAGAAAACCGACGGGACCGAAAGCATGGATACGATGGTCAAAACCTCGTTAAGGCATCCGAGTTTTTCGCCCATCAGAAGCATTTTGGCGAGGGGCGGGTCGAGCGGGAACTCGACCATTTTCCAGCCGAGGTCGGTTAGATCACCGACATTGCTCAACGCGCCAAGAACCCAGAGCTGGTACATGGAATTGAGGATATTCTCCTGCGGGGGAGGATCCATGAAGTCGAAATCGAGCAGGTTTTCAATCTTGAGGGACTTGAGAAGTAAGACAACATTGCCGAGGTTTGTGCGCTGGATTTCAGGGACAGGGCTCGGGAGCATCTCGTTGAGGTAGGCAGATTCGGTGAAGAGGCGGTAGCAAGTTCCGGGCCCTGTGCGGCCCGCTCGTCCAGCCCGCTGGTCTGCCGCAGCCCGACTAACCGGGAAAACTTGGAGGGCGTCCATGCCCATGCGCGGGTTATACACTTTGATCTTGCCGTAACCGGTGTCGATTACGTAGAAGATTCCATCGACGGTGAGGGATGTCTCGGCAATGTTTGTGGCCACGATGCACTTTCGAGCCCCACCTTCGGCTTTCTGGAAGATCTTAGCCTGGAGATCGGCCGGGAGCTGGGAGTAGATGGGGAGGATTAAAAGCTTCGGGATTTCTTTCTTGGTGGCGTGCTGCTCCATGCGCTCGGCTAGGGCATAGCACGTGGCCTCGATCTCGTCTTGGCCCGTCATGAAGATGAGTATGTCGCCAGGGGGGCTGGTGATGTGGATTGTTAGGGCTTGTTTAACGGCAGCTTCTACGTAGTCTTCGCAGGGCGTTTTGCTGTAGAGGATCTCGACCGGGAAAGTTCGTCCCGGGATGTGGAATATGGGTACACTACACAACACAAAGGGAGAAATAGTAGGACTGACATTAGTGAAGCCATTTTTTTTTTTTTTTTTCCNCCTTGTAACTAACCGACCGAAAGGAGGGATTATTAATTTATTTATTACCTCCCAAAGAAATCAGAGAATTTCTGGGCATTAAGGGTGGCTGATGTCACGATGAGCTTGAAGTCACGGCGTCTGGCGACGACTTTCTTAAGGATGCCAAATAGGACATCTGTGCTTAGGGATCTTTCGTGTGCTTCATCCATCACAACAACGCTGAGAAGAACGAGGATTGAATCAAGCTTAAATGTGTAAGAAAGGATAAATTCATGTCCAGGCGTTAAATGACGTTGATGCACGGAGTATAAAACACGTACCGATATTTTTCCAGGTCAGCATCTTTGAGAGTCTCCCTCAGAAGCACACCATCAGTCATGTACTGCAAAAGAAAGACGAATAAGCAATTAACAAAAATTGTTCACAATTCTAGACGACTTTACAAGAGCTATGAGAATTAAAGCTTTTAAATAAATATATTCGAACAACCTAAACCCTAAAAGATAGATTGAATAAAATGTTGTACCTTAATGACAGTGTTGGGCCCAGTGACATCCTCGAAACGTATTGCATATCCAACTTTATTGCCAAGTTCAGTTTCCATCTCCTCACTGACTCTTTTGGCAACGCTCATGGCAGCTACACGACGTGGCTGAGTGCAACCAACAATGCCATTGCTTGTGTACTCATCCTCATGAAGATACTGCACATCAGTCAACCAACAATCACTACTACTGACCAATATTTTCTTTCTTTCTTTTTTTTTTTTCCCCCCAAGAAAATGCAGAAAGAATGTCTAGCCACAAACCTGGGTTAGTTGTGTTGTTTTCCCTGAACCAGTTTCACCAACCACTACCACCACTTGATTCTCACGGATCACCTACATTTGAGAAGGATAAAATTAGCAACAACAATTCCGAATAACTCCTTTGCACCCTCTTTCAGCAAGAACAAAAGCAATGCAGTTGACAGAAAATGGTAAAGGATAAGGCAGAGATACAAGAAACATTATTTACTATGCCAAATAGGAAAATAGATTGATTTGTGTTGAGAAAGAATAACAAAAGAAAGAGAGAACAATATAACATAATTATGATTGCCATCCAACCAAATCATCGGATGTATATAATATAATACCCCTACTTTCTCAATAAACATAACCAGACATCTAACATCATAAATATTTGTCACCTAGCTATATGTTAGCTATTCGTGGATAAAAAAGACATTGTTGCAAACCTGAAGTAACTCCTCTCGTACAGAGAAAATGGGCAGATACTGCCGCTGTTGGGCTAACGTTTTCGATTTAGCAAAATCGCTCACTGCCTCATCCTTCTTTAAATGCTGCGCAAATTTTGCGTCCTCTTTGAAATCAACTTCACCTTCTTCACCCACTTTAGCAGTATCTGCATCAATCTAGTAAATCAATGAAAAAAGGTAAACATTAAGATGTGTTCCTGCTCAAAATTAAGACAAATTACAGCATCATCACAATAACTCATTCAAATTATGGGAGCAGCATATACCTGTTCTGCAGTTTTCTCAACCCCAAGAATTTCACCTAACTTTGAACCAGCGAGCTCCCAAAAACGTTGCCGTGACTTGTTCATGCTCTGTTTTTCATGGATCTCCCTAACCAAATTCGAGCCTTTCCGTGCTATTATGGCCATATCTGATGTAGGGTCTTTTAATGGCATAATGGGCTCGGCTTGCTTGGTGTAAACAATCCTTCCATCAAGAAAAGGAGGTTTTGTATCTGATATAATAGAGTGAGATTTTTTTTTTTTCTTTAATTAACAAGGGCGCAAATCAGGTCATCAAACAGTTTAAAGGACTATTAAGGGAGTTACCATGCACAAGAAGAATAACTTTTCGTTCTTCCTCATCATCGAACTCGGTCTGCACTTCAGTTCCTCTAACAGCTCCCGATCTCAACACTTGTCTATCCTCCCATTGAGCATTATCGGCAGTCATCTGTGATAATTTCTTGCTCTGTGCAAGAGTGATCTGGCTTCCATCTTTACGTACCTGTTATCAAAGATGGATATTAATTTAGAGGCAAATAAAATATCAGTTTTGGGACAGGACCATATTAAATAAGTACTTAAGTGCAACGCACAGGCACAAGACTGTAAGTTCATACGTCTAGAAAATCTTAAGAGACGGCACTGCAGTTTGACATGGATAATACCATTTCATGTTCGAGAGTGTAAGGACATAATCACAAGTCCCGAAACTGGCATGGACGAGTAAATTCATAAAAAAATAGAATCCATTTTTCGGCAACAGTTAATTCCAGTGGCATATACAAGGACTGGAAAAGTTGGCAGACACAAGAACTCAATGAAGAGTTTACACAATATTAACAAAAAAGTATACTCAAGATGGAAATTAGCCCCAGCCTAATCAACTAAACCATCTCAAACTAGAGCCATGTGGAAAATCATACCAGTCTTTTAGCCAGCTCAGCCTCCTTTTTCTTTTTCTGAAAAGATGCCTCATTACCGAGAAAAGATGACAAGCTATCATCACCATACACATTGCCATCTTCTTCCCGATCATACCTGTGACAGGAGATATACAATTCGATATAAGGTCAACATAAAGCATTTGGGATCAACCACTGGCTATATCAGCATTCTTTGAATAGATTCATTTTATGTACCAGCATTCTTTTCAGGTCACGATAAGCACTTTAGACAAATCCCTCTCTTTAAATTACTAAATATACTGAAAGCAACAACCACTGGCTATAGATCACGAAGTATAATCAGATGATTACCAGGCAAGATCAGCCTTGTACTCCATCTCTAACCGCATACTTTCTGATATATCATGATCTTGGTCTTCTGGTAATTTATCCACGCCATTTTCTCCATCCTTGAACCAGCCAAATGGGAACAGAAAGAAGAAAAATCTGTCAAGTTTTATAAAAATGGCACCAAATTTTGAATATAAGTTACATAAGACAACATAAAAAGATTTTTTGAAGAGACTTAATACCTCAAGCTTATCCAGAGAGGAGTTGAACTTATTTGACTTGCCACCATATCGGGAACCCACAGACCTAACGGAGGACCCAGAAGCTCGAATCGAAGTGGGCGAAGGTGCAAAGCTGTCCCAAGGAGACGCAGGAGCTTCAGAATATTCAAAATACTAATTAGCCATGAGTCAAAATTCACCTAAAATAACCATCCATAGTTACTTCACCTACCAGGAGAGGAAGTACGCCCACCCAACCACGGGGAAACAAGCATTGCATCAGGAGATGCCCCAACAAACTTGGGGGACGGCCAATGACGGTGGTCTCTGCTTCCCGAACTGCGGCCTTCACGATGTGGTGTATCTTCCCATTCCCATCGTCCGTTGTCCCAGTCAGATCTGCCTGCAATGACACGAGCCATGATGCAAAAATGTGAGGTGGCAACACTTTGTTCTCTTTCGTATCTACTTCTCTTTCGTCCATAGTCTGCACTGTGTTCTCTTTCTTCACCACGGGATCTCTCTCTCGGGGTCCTCCCTTCTCTGTCAGAATCATATCTATGCCTTGTTGATCTGCTGGAGCTTCTGTGGTGGTTCCAGTTATTGCTTTGGTTTTGGTCATCGTATTTATAGTCAGAAGCAGAATTCCTACTCCTCGAACTCCAACTAGATGCAGTTGAGACCTGAAATGATGCTAATGAGTGTTAGTTAATAATATTTGTAATAGCTTAGAGCATGCTTGGATATAAATTTTTTTTGTTTCGATTAGATTTTTGGTTTGAGTTGGTTAAATTTAAAAAAGTTGGTATGGTTAGTTGTTAGTAAATATATTAAAATAATATTCAAAATAAAATGATTAAATTAAATTGATGTAAAAGTAAGAGAGAGAAGATGTGATGTGATGGTTAGTTAAAATTATGTGAGTTGATGAATAATGAATAATGAATTAAGGTTGATATTGTGTGTAAGAATGATTGACTAATATAAATTTATTATATTGATAATATTAACTATAGTGGGATTGAGTTAAAGTTGAGCTAAAAAAAGTGGTTGAGTTAAAAATGATATTTTTTTGGCTGAATTTATACTGCAGCTTTCTAAAACCCATCAAACTAAAAGGAAGAGAAAAGAAAATTAACTCACCTATCATCTCGTTAAGTAATATAGGTGAAAAACCAAACTAATATATTTTTTAAGAAAAAACAGCTAAACTCACATCAACAGTAGTAGGAAGCTTGAAAGATGGTGGAGCTGAAATCTCATCATGCAAATCATCCCTATTGCCCTTTATAGGTGCCGAGGGATAGAGCCCACCAAAATCAATTTTCATCATCGTCTCCTATAAACAATAATATAATTCATATTAGCAAAAAATTGTAAAGCTTACCCGCAGACCCGCTCAAATAGAAAACAATCAACAGCTTCCCAAAACCAAAAACTTATACTATATTTTCATAGCTGTGAGCCTGAATTAAAAACGCCTAATTTACCACTTCAGAATTTATCTAGTGTTGAAAAAATCCAGTAACAAGGCGCACTTAAAGAAAAAAATTAGAAAAGGCAAAAGATTCCAACCTTCAACAACTGAAAGAAGAACAAACACAATACAGTTTTAGCTCAATCAAAGTTTGCGGCACGTATTGGGTCCGCAAAAAAGAAGATATACTGCAAAATTACGAAGCGAAATTCAATGCTAGATCCAATGAAGTATAAACCCTAATCGTACCAAACGATTGAAGAAAAACATTATGACGCATGAAATCAACTGAGGAGTTACTGTGTTACCTGATTTTTGTAGACTTCAAACAGATGAATTGCAGAGACTGAAAAATTAATCGGATGAATTTTCTGAAACTCTGCAAAAGCTTAAATATGAACTGGGAGACGTTTTCTTGCGCTATAAGGTTGGGTAAAAATTTCCCGTCGTGGAGATGGACAAGGAAAAGTTATAAATNAAAAAAAAAAAAAAAATTCCACGTTATTTGACTGATGAAAATTGGACACGTACGGCAATTGACGCAGGCTGAGTGTCATTTTTTTTTAGCAATTATTAAAAATTGAGTTGTTTTGTTCCTTGAATAACGTATTTTCGGTCTCACGGAGATTAGAAAAAATTTTAATATGCATAGCACAAAAATAATAAAGACTCATATAAAAGTAGTGCAAAAGTATCAATTATGCAAAAATATTAATATTAATTTTTATCATTGAATTATAATAGTTTAATATAATATATATATATATATAGAAAAGGGATCATATAAGAATGACTCTTAATGCGAGAAAATGAGAATGATTGTGGATCATTAGATCCAACATATTAGTGGTTATGATGAAGTCAAACTATGGTCAATCATTAATGATAATATGGTAATTTTACATACATATTTTGGTCAAATTACACATTTGACCACTAAATAAGGGTAAATGAGACATTAAATATACAAATGGGTCCCACCACACCCACCCACCACAATTACCCTATTTGTCTCTCACAATCAAATCTAACACACACACACACGCAGAGAACACACACACACGCAGAGAACACGCACACACACAATCAATCGGCACCACCACCTTGCAGCCGCCGTCTTCCGCCCTTCACCGGCAACCGGCCGTCCGATCCCGTCGCCGCCGCCCCCAACCAACGTCACCTCCAGCCCTGCCTTCACGTCTCGTCATCCTTGCAGAGGCGGCTGAAATCGCCGGAGATCGAGCACAGAGGACCCTCCGCCGCGCAACCATGTCTGCCACAGCGTCCGTCGGCATCGTGTCCCTCATCTCCCGGTGGTGGCGGCGGTCGTTCTCCGACGAAAATATGTGCAGATTTCAGAAAAATCAAAGAAGGAGGCTCGAGCTCGTCAGCGGCAACGGCGAAAGGATTGGCCGACCGACTGAACTCTGCGCTCAGTATGTGAGGAGGCGGCGGCGGCGGTGGCAGCACTGCCAGAAGTGACGGCCGGAATAGTTGCAGCGATTAATTTGATTTGTGAATGTTAATTTGATTTGTGAATGTTTGACATTAATTTGGGGTTCTTTTTTTGGAAATTGGACAAAAATGGTGGGCCTATTTGCAATTTTTTTAAGTTTTTATATGTTACACATGGGATGTTAAAATTGAGTATATGCACATTAATAAATTATTAGTTTGAGTATTTGCACAATAACAATAAATAAAATGCACAATATTTAGTGGGTATATGCACATTAATAAATTATTATATTATTGTGCAATTAAATAATTTTTATTTATTCACAATTAAATATCGTGCATTTTATTTAGTGAGTATATGCACAATTAAATATTTAGTGAGTATATGCATAATTAAATGTTTGAACCGATCGATATTTTGTTTCATACCAAATTAAAACCGAACAAAATTAATTAGTTTATTTGATCGAACACAAAAAAAGGAATTTGGTGAGGTTCAATCGCTATAGTGCAAGCTGTCAGTCACTAAGGTGCAATCCGTCTAACACTAACGTGCAATCTGATAAAAAATAGTATTATTTTTCATATAAAAAAAACTATATATAAAAATTGGTAATATTTTTTATATAGTTTGGCATGTTTAGTTATTATAAAGTGCAACATGATACGTTAAAAAGTGCAACATATTGTTCTATAAAGTGCAACTTAAGGATATATAAAGTGCAATACTGGAATTTTAGTACGTTAGCATACATGTGTTTTTTTTTCTTTATGTGTACAAATGATATAATGGATATTAAATTATTATGTTGATCCGTTTTTTAGATTTATATTGCGTAATATTTTGGCGGGAGCTGATGACATTAACTGTGAATGTGGTGACAAAGTGTAACGTGTTGTTTCATAAAGTGCAACATTTCGATATATAAAGTGCACTAATGTATACATTCGGTTACTCTGTATATTTTAAAAACTAAATCCGACACTAAACCAACCAATATTATTGGATCGATTATCATAATTACGGTATTTTTTTGTATGAAAGCGTGTTTTTTTATAAGGTGCAATATTATATGTTAAAAAGTGCAACACATTGTTGTATAAAGTGCAATGTACTGATATATAAAGTGCAATACTGAAATTTTGGTATGTTAGCTGTTGATAAACGGATTTAATCAACGTTAACAATGTAAAATTAACACAAAAGATTGCAGAAAATGAGAATTTTATTGAATATTTTGAAGTCGGTTTTAATACAGGGAGGTCGGTTTTTCAATGAATTTCAAGTCGGTTTACAATGAGATAGCCGAGCTGAATATATGAGTGTGTATGATCGTTTTTCGAACCCTTCTCTCGCTTTTGGAACTGCTATTTATAGGTATGTTTGGCACACATCCCTAGACAAATCATTCCCGTTTTAATGAAGATTTGACATTCTAGGGGCGGCGATGACGTAAAAGAACTTTTTAGGCAATGATTAGCATGGACGCGCCTCTATCTGTGTGACGAGTGTCACATCTGTCGGAATGAGTTCGGTTCGTCTTGCGAAGTCGGTATTTTGACAGACCTTTAATATTCTACGACTTCTTAATAAATAATTCTTTGACCGAATTGGCCTTTTTCAAGGTTCAGACGACTTGTGTTGATGACTTCCGAAAATTCTGTGGTATCATTTACGGGTATCGAGGTGAGATTACCGAGATGCAACGTGTACTGCTTGACGTCGTCCAGAATCCAGTTTATGCATTAATCTTCGCGATTTCTTTAATTGAATCATAACATCAAGATATTCTATCTTGATATCAACATAGAGGCCCCTGGCATTAAGAAGTATGCAATTTATGCATACTTTTTGATGACACTTTCCATCCAATTGCTTTTTATTCCTGAGCTGACCTAAGGGTCTCTTTCGCGAGTTTATGCCGAGTTACTTTCCTTAGACAAGAATCATATAGTTTGGTTCCTTTACCAAAGGCGTTCTGTACTGTGAGAAGTTTATTGTACGGTTTACGATAGGTCACAAACGTGGTGTCTCCACTACTCTTCGCGATAAGCACGTACCGAAATTTCCGGACATTAACGTTGGCGGTTTTTTGGGACACGCGTACGTATGAGATTATATCTGAACGTTATGACACAGTAAAGGGACACTTCTCTCAAGCGACGCGTCAATTAATCACGCGCCTCTCCATCTCCAACGGTTAGAAAATCCCGAGTATATATATATAGAAAAGTTCACAGTTTCTCTCCACCGAATCTTCATTCAAGCAACTATTTGGTTCTCTAACTATCTCTTTCATACTTTGCCTTTCCTCTTTCACCTTTTTCATCGTATTTCGGCAAATCCCGAAACCTTTGAGAGTTTACATCACTTTTCGGTAAGCCCTAATTTCTTCTTTTCACTTTATAATTCCTTTGCATCATTTTTCTGAGCTTTAATTATGGCGGCGAGTGGTGAGAACGTCGGTCCGGGCAGTAGCAGTCGGACTGTATCAGACTTGAGGTTAGATGAGGAGTTGATGGAGTTAATGGGGGATTATTACCGGTGGGACCCTGTTTTCGTGGAACGTCTGGATATTCGCAAACGTGATATTGAAGGAGATGCCGAGGTGGAACGGGATGTTCCTGTGAGGTCGGGTTATTGGAATCGTCCTGCCCGTCAATGGCCCGACGAAGATGTTCCGTTTTTGGGGGAACCCAGTACCATGACCGACGCCGACGTAGTTCTCCTCCGCGAGTGGGTACGAATCCCTACCTCGGTGAGGATTTTCGCTCCCTATCCGGGGAAAAGGATTCACTGTCCTCCTCCGGGTTGTATAGGGATTTTTGCTGAAAGTCTGAGGTCGGGCCTGAGATTCCCTCTAGACAACGTCATAACCGACTATCTGCGCGATTAGGGTCTCAGTCTCAGCCAGATTACTCCCAATAGCTGGAAAAAGATTATTGGGATTATGGTCCTTTTAGCACAGAAGAAAATCCCCTTCCCTACCATTGATGAGATGAGAAGCATTCTGTTCTTTAAGAGGAGTAGGGAGCGGGATGGAGTTCCTCCAACGGGTTGCTTTTTCTGTGCGGCGAGGCCGCAGTACGAATTGAAGATAGGACAATTGGTTACTGGGATACCTGAAACCCTTCATGGCTTTCAGGACGAATGGTTGTGGGTTGGTGGAGATTGGCAGTCTCCCGACTTCCGACTTGAGGCTCCAATTGATGGGATGACTGTCCCAACCCGAGTTGTCTCTTCTTTCCATAAGTTCTTTTCTTTCATTCAGAATTTCCTGACAGGTTGTTTTTCTTTCGCTAACAGGTCGGACCTTTTCGTATTTGTAGCAAAAAGAAAAATGGAACCGAAATTAAGCGGGGAGTTTAGAGAAAAACTTGAGGAGATCGCAAAACTCAGTGTAGCGGATCGCAAGTGGAATCTGCTGACAAAGAACGCCAAGCTTGCCGAAGTGAAACTCGGACCCAAAAAGGCAATCCCTGACTTTGAACCTGGTGAGTTCTTACAGCATCAATTCAATTCATGGCTTTGGACTAGATGAATTTATCAAACATTGATATGGTTTTGACTATTTGCTTTCCTTCTTCAGTTTATTATCCGTTGTTAGGATTTTTCGGATTCCAATCGGTTCGAGAAGCAAAAGATTATCGCCGTAGATTTTCAGTGAAAGATACCGAGATGGGTCGCATGAATTTTTTGGCAAATTTGAAGAAGAAAGCTGTTACGGGCCGTGCCGCGACGGGTGATGATATTGGAGTCACGTCGGGTACACCAATTGCGGTCACGGTACCGGCCCCTGTCAGTGAGCCTGTTGTTGAGCCCCTTCCCGAGGCGAATACCGAGTTGGTGGTTGTTACTCATTCTCCACCTCGGGAGGTTGAGAAAGAAACTGAAGTTGCCCGTCCTGATTTCCATGTCATTGTTTTGAGTTCAGAGGACGTCGAGGCCGTTCAGAAAACAGTGGAAGAAGCCTCTTCTCAACAAAAAAAGAAGAAGAAAAAGAAGAACAAGAGGAAAGCAAGTGAAGAGTTTGACGTTGATCAGGAACGTCGCTCAAAGTCTAGACAGGATGTCGGTCAGCTAGACTTGGAAAGGAATGCTCCGGTCCATCAGGATGGAGGAGACACGTATCTGCCAATTGATGAGGAGCGGATCTTGGAACAGAATCTGCCGGAGGACGTGATGGAGAAGTGGTTTACTCAGTACCATTCCATGATCGTCCCCAAATTTAACAATAAATTTCACCAGCCCCCCCATGTGTTGGAAGCAGCTCGGGTTCCAATGATGTCTTGGGATCCGGCGACTGAAGCTCGAGTATCTGGGTTGTCGAGCTCTTACAGGTTCAGTTATGCCAAAGCGACGTTGGGGAGAGCTTTGGTGGGCCTGTGCGCGATGGAGGACGAGTTCAGGATGAATGCCGCTGCACTCAACGAGCGGAAAGATAAACTGGAACTTCGTGACGGTCAACTGGCTTCATTGGAGGCGGATAAGGCCAGCTTGATGACTGAGGTTGAAGACAAGAACGCCCAACTCGTTGCAGCAAAAACCGAGATGGAAAGTTTGGCTACCGAAAAGAAGCGTTTGGAGGATGAGGTGCGCAAGCTTACTGCTCAAATCGGCGCATCTGAGATGGAAGCTCGGAATAATTTGAACCGTTACCAGAAGGAGATGGAGGACCATCAGCGAACTCGGGAGGAGCATCAGAAGACTCGTCAGGACCGAGCTGAAAAGGAGGCGAGACTGATCCGCTTGGCGGAAGCACATGCTGCCGAGTTGAAAAATTTGGAGCAACAGAAGGAAGCTTTCGGTGAGCTGAAGTTCGCACAAGGGTTGGAAGAAGGCAAGGAACTCGGGAAACAAGAGTTCAGGGGTTCGGAGGAGATGGAGAAGGACATCGAGCTCAACTCTTGCCTAAATCTCCGTTGGGTGATCGATAGATTTGACGCAGGATTGTATGGCGTTGGAGACCTGAAGGCCATCATGCTTATGAAGATGGACAGGTTTGGGTTCAACCCTGAGATTGAAGAACTTCATGTCCCTGCCGATGATGATGAACGTGCTTACTGTGAGCTGGTTTTAGCCAACACTGACGCCGACGTGACGGCTCGTGGATATCCTCCTTTGGACCCCAACAGACGGGCTGCTCTGCGAAAGGCCTATGTCAACATGGTTCTGGAAGGAGAGAAAAAGAAGAGGGCAGAATTTGCCGACGTGTTCATCTCCACCCTTGCTGATTTTACTGTCGAGAAGTGTCTCGAAGTGTTGACCCCAGCTCAGATTAAGAAAGAGGTTGTAGATTATGCCGAGAAGTTCATCGCCACCGCCGCTGAAAAGGATCTCGAGGGAACCGAGTTGGTGCAGGGGATCGGCGACCACCAGGCTGCTAAAGTTAGGATCATCCCCAATCCTCAGGCCTTGGATGCTGCCATCTATTCTGGGTTAAGTCAGGTAGTGAAGGATAGCTCCATAATTCCAGAAGATGATGAAGAGATCCTGAAGAACGCGGACGTCCAGGAAAGTGAAGCTGGCAAAGAAGCGGAAGGTCTTCAAGCCGAGGTTGAACAGGTTCCAGGTGGGACCGAGGTCGAGGTTGGGAAGGGCGATGAAGCCGAGAAGGATGACGAAGTCGAGAAGTAGATGATGGTGCCCGGGACTAGATGTCGTTGATTGTTTTTGCTTTTAGCATTTTTCCTTTTTAGATGTGGACCATCACGTTGGCACATCTTTTTGCATTTTTCTTTCAGTTTGTATTGAACGTCCTTTTCCCGGAATGAAATAAATAACTTTCCTTCCAATGATCTGTTTTGTTTCTTCGCACATTTTCGTGTTTGTCGGTAACCTCGAATTATGTTAGTTTACATATGCTTCGAAATTACTTAAATCATTTCCCGACTTAAAATACTTTCAGTTCGAAAAAACTGACTTTGAGTATTTTAAGTAAAAGGTTGATTCATAAGATGAGTTTAAATACTTAAAGGTTTTAGAAACCACCTTTGAAAGAACGTAAGTTTGAGAAAACCAACGTTAAACATTCGATCTTTTGCAGTTGGTTGGGAAAACCGACTTTAAAATGGTAAGTCGTTATTCATAAAATATCAACTGAAAGATCGATTTAAGGTATTTTGAATCTTTTGTATGAAACGTCAGTTTAAGAAACCAACTTAAGACACTTGGTCTTTTTTACAGAACGCCAACTGAAAAGTTAACTTATACAGAATATCGACTGAAAAGTCGACTTAAGACGCTTGGTCTTTTTTACAGAACGTCGGTTGAAAAACCGACTTGAGACACTTGGTCTTTTTTACAAAACGCCAACTGAAAAGTTGACTTATGCAGAACATCGACTGAAAAGCCGACTTAAGACGCTTGGTCTTTTTTACAGAACGTCGGTTGAAAAACCGACTTGAGACACTTGGTCTTTTTTACGGAACGCCAACTGAAGAGTTGACTTTATTGGTAGAACTTTTTCAGATATTGTGCATTCCACGGGTACCGGTGCGGTGTCCCGTCCAAGTATTCTATCTGATAGGCCCCATTGGTTAGAACTTCGCTTATTCGAAATGGACCTTCCCACTTTGGTTTTAGTGGTCCAGGGTCGGGACCCACAATTCGTTTGAGTACGAGATCACCGACTTTAAATGTTCGAAGACGAAGTTTGGAGTTAACGTACTTTTCGCTTCTTCGTTTATAGGCAGCATTTTTGATGTCGGCCTGAGCACGTAATTCATCTACCAAGTCAAGATTGGCTCTCATGTTGACTTGATTGTGTTCCTCTTCAAAATTTTGCACGCGGTATGTCGGGGATCCGAGTTCGACTGGAATCATTGCTTCTGACCCATAAGCCAATGAAAAAGGAGTTTCACCAGTTGAAGATCGAGCAGTAGTTCGGTATGACCAAAGAACGTTGGGGAGTTCTTCGGGCCAAGCTCCTTTTGCATTGTCTAGTCGGACTTTAAGGCCATTTTTTATGATCTTGTTCACAGCTTCAACTTGACCATTTGCCTGTGGGTGATATGGAGAGGAGAAGAAATGTTTGATTTTGTATTCTTCACAAAATTCTGCGAGCCTTTTGCCTTCAAATTGTCTTCCGTTATCAGTCACGATAGAATTTGGAACACCGAACTGACATATTAACACTTTCCAAATGAATTCGATCATTTTTTGCTCGGTGATCGTGACTAATGGTTCTGCTTCGGCCCATTTAGTGAAGTAGTCGACTGCAACAACTGCATACTTAACTCCTCCCTTCCCAGTTGGTAAGGGTCCAATTAGGTCGATCCCCCATTTTGCAAATGGCCACGGGCTGAATACCGACCTGAGTGGTTCTGGAGTTAAGTTGACGTTAGGCGCGAATATTTGACATTTGACGCACCTTCTGACCCAATCTGCAGCATCTCTTTTCAGAGTTGGCCAGTAGTAGCCCTGTCTCAGAATTTTGTATGCTAACGCTTGAGATCCTGAATGACTTCCGCAGACTCCATCGTGGATTTCTTGTAGCACAAAGAGTGATTCTTGCTCTGGTATACATTTTAATAAAGGGACTGAATATCCTCTTTTATAAAGCGTCCCATTATCCAAAGTGAACCGAGCTGCACGAACTCGTAAAGCTCGTGCTTCCTTGGGATCCGGCGGTTGAGTTCCGGTTTTGAGATATGCTATGATGGGATCCATCCAAGTGACAATTTGGTCTACGGGACCTGGTTCGGTGGTGGCGACTTGCTTCACCGAGGTTGAAGGGAGTTCTTGGGTACCGACTTGAACATACTCCACGTCTTCTATTTGCGCACATGAAGCGAGGTGTGATAAGGCATCAGCTTGAACATTAGAAGTTCGCGGAATGTGTTCAATCTTGAATTGGAATTTGGATAATTTCTTCATGACCAGAGCTAGATATGGCATTAAGCGGGGTTCTTTGACTTCAAAGATTCCAAGTATCTGATTGACCAACAACTGGGAGTCTGAAAAGATGTTGACGTGTGTTATGTTCATAGCTTCTGCCAGATTCAATCCCGACAACAATGCTTCGTATTCAGCTTCGTTGTTGGTAGCGGGAAAGAGGAATTGAATTGAATGGCAAAAAACTCGCTGATTGGGATCAATTAGAACGATCCCTCCTCTTGCTCGGTTCGCATTTGACGATCCGTCGACGTATAATGTCCAGGGATTGGTGTTAGTAATTTCCTGGATTCCTGGCGTGAACTCAGCGATGAAGTCGGACAGAACTTGTCCTTTAACAGCAGTTCTTGGCTTGTAATGAATGTCGAATTGGCCTAATTCCACGGCCCATTTGACCATTCGGCCTGACGTGTCAGGTCGGTGAAGAATTTGTCGTAACGGGAATGCAGTTAGCACAGTAACAGAATGCTCTTGAAAATATGGTCGCAATTTCCGAGTTGCAGTGATGAGAGCGAAAGCTAATTTCTCCATTGGTGGGTATCTCAACTCGGCATCATGAAGAGCTTTACTGACATAATACACCGGGTATTGTTGGGAATCTTCCTCACGAATAAGTACTGCGCTTATCGCCGAGCTGCTAACCCCGAGGTATAAATACAGCATCTCATCGAACTTCGGCTTCTGCAAGGTGGGAGGTTGAGACAAGGTTGTTTTGATGCTATCCAAAGCTTTTTGACAATCATCAGTCCACTCGAATTGTTTCCCTTTCTTTATTGCGTCAAAGAAGGGCTTGCATCGATCCGTGGACTTAGATATGAAACGATTCAGAGCAGCGAGCCGACCTGTGAGTCCTTGTACTCCTTTAACTGAAGTCGGTGGCTGCAAGTCCAGAACAGCCTTGATCTTTTGGGGGTTCGCGTCTATTCCTCTTTGACTGACTACATAACCTAAAAATTTCCCCGACTTCACCCCGAACGTACATTTTTTAGGATTTAATACCATGGAATAATCACGTAAAATCCCAAACATTTCATTCAAATGAGTTACATGATCACCAGCGTTTACCGACTTTACAAGCATATCATCTACATAGACTTCCATGGTACGTCCTATCAACCTAGAGAACATCTTATTGACCAACCTTTGGTAAGTGGCCCCGGCATTCTTTAATCCAAATGGCATCATGCTATAGCAGTATAGGCCCCTTGCTGAATAGAATGAAGTATGTTCAGCTTCCTCGGGATCCATTGGGATTTGATTGTATCCTGAATAGGCATCCATGAAGCTCATCAACTCATGACCTGAGGTAGCATCCACCATATAGTCGATATGAGGTAATGGATAGCTGTCTTTTGGACAAGCAGTGTTGAGGTCGGAGAAGTCAATGCAAAGGCGCCATGCCCCATTACTTTTCTTCACCAAGACAGGATTGGACACCCAAGTCGGGTATTTGGCCTCTTTGATGAATTTGTTATCAATGAGCTTGTTAACTTCTTCCTCCAAGGCCTGTTGTCGGTCTGGACCGAGTTTCCTTCTCTTCTGGATGACGGGTTTGATAGTGTGATCAATGTTGAGTCGATGACAGGCTACCTTTGGATCTATCCCTTTCATGTCTTCGTGTTTCCAGGCAAAGACGTCGGCGTTGGACTTTAGAAACGAGATGAGTTTGGTTCGAATAGGTTCTTGGAGATTGGCCCCAATACGCAGTGGCTTGTCGCAAATGGGTTCATCAACATAAATGACTTCTACCTCTTCGGAGGGTTCGGCTCTTTTTTCTTGCTTCTTCTCTTTAAATTGACTTCGCGGATCTAACTCATCTTCTTCCACGACTGGTTCTTTTCCAGGTCTTCTCCCTCTATCTCGGGTAAGGTCTTCCTCACTGGGGTTTGAAATCGGAATTGATGACGTCGGCTGAATTTCTGACAGAGTTGTAACAACTTCGAATGGGTCTGAAGTCGGAAACGTCGATGTCGGCTGGACTTCCGATTGAGTCGCGACAACTCTCAGATTGGCATCTTGAATGTCTTCGGGAGTCAAGCTTCGTGGAACTCGGGTACGGTCGATCATTCTTTCATTTTCATCAACGTGCATCTCCAAATTATGGATTTCACGAGAGGGGATGGCTAAGATTAGCTCTCGAGCTCCCAACTGATCGCCATAATGGGTCCCCTCACCATCAGCGGTCGGAAACTTGATTGCATAATGGAAAATGGACACTGCTGCTCGCAGTTTGTACAGGGCCGTCCTTCCGATGATGGCATTGTATTCGTTGTTGATGTCCATAATTTTGAAATTTTCCATGATGACCTTGGAAGTCTGCCCATATCCGAACCTGATGGGGAGAGTTATTTCTCCTAACGGAAGAGACACGCTTCCGTTGAATCCGTGTATTTTATCGTTACTTGGGCGGACGTCGGCTGTATCAAGTCCGAGTTTCCTAAAGGCTTGAAGCATAATGATACTCGAATATGCACCGGTGTCCACTATTATACGATGAACGGGAATCCCGCAAACTGGGGCGGTTATGATTAATGCATCCGAATGAGGATGATCAAACAAGCTCGCATCTTCTAATGTGAAAGTGATCGGACAAGTGCGTGAGTTAATTGTTTCCCGAAGATCGGTATTCATTATTTGTTTCCCCGAGTTGTATGCCTTCCTGGCATATGCTTTGGCCTGCCGACGTGAGGACGTTGGCTCTTCTCGGTTAGTGTTAATTCGGGGGATAGAGCCTAACCGAATTGGAATTTGAGGAGTACGGTTAGAGTTGGGGCTATCGCAGTCCCTGTTTCTTTTTCCAAGTCGGTCGTCAACCGACCTGGATCCTTCTGCCCCGAACATGAATATCTCCTTCTCTCCTTGTTGTAGACGAATTCTTTTGGAATTCATTGCGTCTTCGTCTTCTTCATCTCGGTCAGGAACATGAGCTATTTGCCTCCTTTCTTTACCTTCATGTTTGGTAAATTTTCTCACTTGTGGATTTCCAATCAACTTCAGGAGAGCCGACAATAGACTTAGACATTCGTCGGTGTTGTGACCTGGGGATCGGTGATAATCACAATACCGCGACTTGTCCAATTGACTTTCGGGAGTCTTGACTGGTCTGGCTTCAGGAAGGATTCCTTTTCCCTTGATCTCTTGATACACCGTTGCGGCACCGACCGAGTAGATGGATCGGTAACCTGTGGTTAGATCTTCCTTGTATTGTTTCCTGGCAGCTTTTATGTCGGTATCGTTCTGTTCTCCTTTATACGGTTCCTTGAAAGGCAAATTCTTAGACGAGTTGCCGAGGTGCTTCTTCTTCTTGTTTTCGAAAGTCGGCTTCTGTTCTTTTGATAGGGAGAAATCGAAGTTCGGAACCGACATGGATTCTTCGGCAATAACGTGTTGCTGAGCACGGACAAGGAATTCTTGAAAGGTGTTGGGTTTGTTCTGGCATAGCGCCCAGCGAAACATGGATCTTGGCTTTAATCCAGAGATTGCTGAGACAAGGAGTGTCTCTGGATGACAAGGTTCCATGTTTTGCACACGTTCATTAAAACGTGCAATATAATCCTTTAAACTTTCATCTTCCTTTTGGACTATGTTCGTGATCGATTCCTTAGGTATCAAGCTAATTTGAGCCCCGATGAAATGGGACCTGAAAGCCGACCTGAGTTGACCCCAACATCTGATCGATTCAGTCGGTAGTGAATAGTACCACTTCTGAGCCTTAGGACCTAAGGTCAAGGAAAACATACGACATCGTAAAGCATCGTCAGCACCATGCAAATCCATCCATGACGTATAATGTCCAAGATGGGCATCAGGATCAGCGTTTCCGTCGTAGAGGCCAATTTGGGGGACTTTAACTTTTCCCGGTAACGGACCTCTGGTCAACTCGGTTGCTAGGGGAGAACCGACTTCCATATAGACATGGCCCGATTCTGGCACGTGAGGATGCTGATAAGGCTTGATTTGAGTGACTTGTCGGGCTTCCAACTCTGCCACCTTTCTCCTTAACGCCTCGACCTCAGAAGCATTACGTCGAGCGCAACGATTACGCTCAATCTGCGTTCTCAGATCAGCCGGATTTTCATTTTGTCGAAATAAAGAACGTGCCGCGTGGGGAATTCTGGGCACATGCTGAGGGTAACTTTCAGCATGCCGAGGGTTGCTTTCAGCAACCATTTCTGGTTGATTCATTTCCGGTTGGTTCATTTCCGCCGGCAGTACGTTGTTCACTGGCGGAGGGGGTGGATTGTGTGGTTGTGAAGTGGCATGGGACGCCGCTTGATTATTGTTATCCCTTGGTAGGGGAGGACCTTGTTGTCTCGCCGGAGTTATAGGAGCAAAAGGTTGTCCTGGTGCTCTGTGTGATGGCCCCGGCATGGTTTGGGCCACCAAAGCAGTGAGTCCACGAGCGAATTCAGGGTTCTGCATGAGCAGGGTAATGTCCGGCATCACAGGTACTGGATTATGTTGACCGGTTGGTGGTTCAACAACACGAACGGCGCTTCCCATGGTTGTTGGATTATCTTGTCCAGACTGCGACATTCTTGATTCTCGGGATGTGGTGTGTGTATTTCGAAAATTGACTCCAAATATCTTATGGAGCCCTTCCTCTAGCGCCAAAATGTTGATAAACGGATTTAATCAACGTTAACAATGTAAAATTAACACAAAAGATTGCAGAAAATGAGAATTTTATTGAATATTTTGAAGTCGGTTTTAGTACAGGGAGGTCGGTTTTTCAATGAATTTCAAGTCGGTTTACAATGAGATAGCCGAGCTGAATATATGAGTGTGTATGATCGTTTTTCGAACCCTTCTCTCGCTTTTGGAACTGCTATTTATAGGTATGTCTGGCACACATCCCTAGACAAATCATTCCCGTTTTAATGAAGATTTGACATTCTAGGGGCGGCGATGACGTAAAAGAACTTTTTAGGCAATGATTAGCATGGGCGCGCCTCTATCTGTGTGACGAGTGTCACATCTGTCGGAATGAGTTCGGTTCGTCTTGCGAAGTCGGTATTTTGACAGACCTTTAATATTCTACGACTTCTTAATAAATAATTCTTTGACCGAATTGGCCTTTTTCAAGGTTCAGACGACTTGTGTTGATGACTTCCGAAAATTCTGTGGTATCATTTACGGGTACCGAGGTGAGATTACCGAGATGCAACGTGTACTGCTTGACGTCGTCCAGAATCCAGTTTATGCATTAATCTTCGCGATTTCTTTAATTGAATCATAACATCAAGATATTCTATCTTGATATCAACATTAGCATACATGTATTTTTTATTTTTTATTTTTATTTTTGTTTTTATTTATGTGGACAAATGATATGATAGATATTAAATTATTATGTTTATCCGTTTTTTAGATTTATATTACGTAATATTTTGGCGGGAGGTTCACATTAACTGTAGAATGTGGTGACAAGGCGCAACGTGTCGTTTTATAAAGTGCAAATTGTTGTTTTATAAAGTGCAACATTTCGCAACATAATGTGCACTAATTTATACATTCCCAAATAATTTATAATTTATATAAAATTATATTTAGTATTTTCATAATTTTATTTAATAATTTTTATTTTTTTAGTTGAACAAATATAATATAGAAATATTAAGTACGATAATGTGCATTCCCATAGACTCTAATGTGCAATTAGTTTAACATAATTGTGCAATATATTATTGTGCAATCTATTGAGCGGATGTTTTTTATGTGCATTATCAATTTATACATATACAATAAAAAATATATTTAGCTATTTTTATAAGTTTTTATTTATTATTTTGTGTTATTCTTCATTGAAAAACAAATAATATAAATAGATAAAATGTAAAAAATAATATTTTTTGTATATTTGGTTGGTTAGTTTAATTAACTTAAATAATTAACATATTTTATTATTTATTATTATAAATATATGTTTAATATTTTTCATATTTTTTTTGGTTAACATAATATAATATTTACATGTATAAAAATATGTTTAATAATATATTTGTATATGGATTTTACAAATTATAGATTTAGCCAAAAGGTTAAATTGAAAATTACCAAAATTTACAAAATTGCAAATAAGCCCTTCATAATTATCAAATTTTCAAAATCAAGCCCAAAATCCAAATCTCACTTTGATGCCCGTCATTCATTCGTCAACCTCAGAGCACACGTCGGCCGGCAGGCCCCAGCCCAGCCACACCACCACCACAACGAAGGTCTGCATATTATCAATTTTATTTTCGAATTTATGATACTATGGTGCGATTCCGATCCCGTCGAGCTCGTCCCAAATTTTCAGGCAAAGGAACTCGCGCAGCGACGGCGGAGTCGTCGAGTCGCACAGAGCTAACCGTATTTGCGGCGAAGACCGGTGGATGAGGATAACTACAGTGCGGCGGCGTTCGGACGGCTGCGAGCGGTGACGACGATGGGTTTCCGGGCGGTGGCAATCCGCGGCTACGAGCATCGGCGGCGAACGGCAACCGGCGAGCGTCGACGGCTACCTGTGCGTCATTCTGTGTGTGTGTCGGATTATCGTGTGTGAGCCGCCGTGTGTGTGTCCGGGTGCGTATGTGTCTGGTTAGTGTGTGTGTGTGTGTGTTCATGAAAGAGAGGATGTGCTCGGCTGCGGCGGCTGAGGATGGAGGTGACTGAGGACGGTCTGGAGGGCGGTGGCGGCGGCCGGCGGAGGGTGAGATTTCCCGACGGGAGTGTGAACTGTGACTGGTTCGTTGTGTGTGTGTGGTCGGTGTATTGTGTGTGTGAGTGTGTGAGAGAGAGTGCCGTGTGGGGTGAGGTGAGGTGGGGTTGGGGTGACTGAATGATTTAATTGATTGGTAGTTGGCAGATGGATTAAATTTGTATTGGAACCCACATTTTTTGGTTATATGTTGAAATTTACTATATTACCCTTCATGATGGTATAGTTTTGACTTTTTTTAGCCATTAGATCAGGGTGGGGTGACTGAATGATTTAATTGATTGGTAGTTGGCAGATGGATTAAATTTGTATTGGAACCCACCTTTTTGGGTTATGTGTAAAAATTTACTATATTACCCTTAATGATGGTATAATTTTGACTTTTTTTAGCCATTAGATCATCTGATCTAATGGCTACGATGTATTCTTATTTCTTTCATTGAGCACTATTCTCACCGGAGAGCGACCCGACATATAGATATAGATATAGATATTGGACAGGATTGTAATGTCGTATGCGGACATACATTTTTT
>BKCP01000001.1:2505720-2524309 GCA_008636005.1 Striga asiatica
ACGAATAACAAGTCATATATTAGTTTATTGTGTTTGTTGTCATTGAAAGTTAATGTTGTGTTATGTCATTATTAAGTACAAACTCCAAACTCTGCAAAATTTGATTTTTCAGCATTTATTCTTTTAGCCAGATTTCATTAAAAAAAAAAAAAAAAAAGATAACGAAAAATCTGATTAGAACCTTAAAGAAAACACCCCTTTTAAGAGCATGTCCAATATTTCATTCTCATATTTCTTCGAGTCTAATAGGCCTTCAAATGCACTTTTATTCCATCTTAGGCATAACATTATTTCCAGAATTTCAAATGCTATGTGAATAACTCATTAATTCCAAGAAAATATAAAAATCCCACAATTATATGGTGATCGAGAAAGGGGGAAAAATATTTTTCAGATTTTATATCCAATATGATGACCGACTCTAGCAAGTAAACAATCCCCTTTTTCATGGTCAATTAGAGCACCCACAATGCTTTGGGTCTCTTAACAAAAAATCACATGCCACATGGAAAATAGACCTAATTTATAAAAAAATACTTCCCAATGCAATTAAAAGTGGACATGGTCTAGCTCATGTGGCAATGAAAAAAAGAGACCAAGTCCACACTTGGGTCTACTTTGGACCCAAGTACAAACCCAAACACTCATCATTTGCTCTTAATTTAATTTTTCTTTTAATGAATAAAACATATTGGAGCATTTTTATTGGTTGGTATGTATGCTAGAACTAGTATTTTTTTTTTGCATTGCAAAGTTTTTGAATTTTTTTTATTTGAGTTTGTCCATATCATTTAAGACCCAAGTCCAATTATATGCCACGTATACAAAAAGAGACCCAAAGCATTGTGGATGCTAAGGTTGGTATCAAAGTCGATGAAGTGGCATATTTAGGTGACCAATAGTGATTAAATTGAAAAGTCATTATCAAATTTGAAAAGTGAGTGAACTTGGAGTAAGAAAAGTGATTTTTTCGTTCAAATACTATTATAATGAAATGATAGATTTTTGTCACGGTAGCCGTTGCTTCCTTTATTACCAGCGATTAATTTTTTTCTTTTAATTATCCTCATTATAGTGTGTTAATTCTTGCACTATCACCCTTATTACTATTGTCATTGTCATTCGAGAAATGTTACATTGCCAACTTAGTGTACAATTAGGTTGACAACACAAGTAAAAAACATCCATAAAAATAAAAATAAAAAATACACAAGTGAATGTTTTCACTTGTATTGTCAACCTAGTTGTACACTAAGTTGACTATGTATCATTTTTCTTGTCCACGGACCAAGCGCACCAAATCGGGGAAGCCCAAATGAAGCCCAAGTGAGGTTAATCAATTGGTGGTAGGAGGAGTAGCCACTAGGCTTATAAGTTAGACATATTTTTCCTGTATAGACGATGTGAGACAACTTATAAGTGTATATTCTAACATTCCCCCTCACTTGTGAGTTTTTCGAAAGTCCAAGCCCAACTGAGTTGGGTGACGGGTACGTCATTGCACGGTGCACATAGGCCCAAGCCCAACTGGGCTGGGTGAACCGACTCTGTTACCATGACGAAACGGGGGTTGACAGGTGAGGTCCCGCGGACGAAGCGCACCAAATCAGAGAAGCCTAAATGAAGCCAAGTGAGGTTCCATCCCAAAACCAGATGGTGGTAGGAGGAGTAGGCCACTAGACTTATAAGTTAGACCTATTTTCCCTGTATAGACGATGTGAGACAACTCACAAGTGTATATTTGAACACAATGAGCTGAAAATGTGGATCAGGTGAGTAATCTACCTTTAAATTTATTTATGAAACCTGCAACGAAGACGAGAAGAAAACAGAGAGCCACAATTGCACATTTGAAAGCCATGATTCTATATATTCTTTTTCGAGAAGAAGAAGAGCAAGAAATTGCTTTGAGTTGGTTTTTCCAATCTTTAAGTGGAATTAATAAAGGTTGGGTACACGGGTGGAGTCGTGGAGATAGACAAGGAAAAGTGAAAAAAAATAAAATCAATTTTCACGCTATTTGACAAAAAAAAAATCAATTTTCACGCTATTTGACAGATGAAAATTAGACACGTAATTACTGCAAAGGTAACATTAGAAGAAAGAGAACTTAGTACAAAAAAGGGTTACTTTTTATATCGGGTGCAACATACCTGATGTATAAAGTAGGACGGTGACATTTTTGTAATATAATTATTGTTATGTATATGTGGTTCTAGTAATCCCATATACATACCCAAGACCTATCAAAATTAACATAGGGTTATTGTCCACCACATATAAAATGTAAACTATCTATATGCAATAAAACCACCGTATATAAAAATTGTACTTTCTATAGCAGTAAAAAACTCACAACATACAGATAGTTAATAAATCAAATACGTACAAATCATATTTACACAAAGTAATTGATAATCACTAGGATAAACAAATTGACTCTCTAGTGACTCTTCACTTTCCCGTTTCTCTCTCTGCGCGACATAAACAAATTGGCTTCGACCTTTCGCTTCCGCCCACCGTAAAATTCCAACCCCGCCTCCGTCTTTCCTGCCTCACCTCTGCCTCCGTGCGCCGTGAAACTATTTGGTTCCATCCTTCAATTTTGTTTGTCTGCCGTGAAGTTCCATACACCGCTTCCGTCCGTCGACGTGAATTTCCAACCGCCGCCCGTCTTTGTAGCCTGCCTCCGACGGTCGTGAAGTTCCAGCCCCTGTTACCGTCCTTCGTGAATTTCTAGTCCCCGCCTCCGTTGAACACATTTTTCCTTTTCCACACCAGACATTCGTCGTGAGTTTCGTTACTGTCTCAATTCTTTGCATACATTAATTTTTTTTAAAAAAATTGTTTTTGTTTTGTGCCTAGTCAAATTACTACAATTTTATAGTTATTTTAATTTACTGTATGGACACATCACATATTGTTAGTTACAAGTTATTATATTATGTGAATGGTTTTATTGTTTCATGAGTTCTGGTGATGTCTAGTTGGTTTTGTTATTTCATGAGTTCTGGACAATGTCCAGTTCTGCTATTGTTTTGGTGATGCAGGTAATATTATAATAATAATAATAATACAAATGTGGCAAGCTTATAACCATTTCAAGTGATAAATTTTGTATAGAATGAAAAAAATAAGGAAGCAACTTACGTATTTCAAGTGATATGGAAGTCTCTGGATAAGGTGTTCGATCATAACTGCATGTAGCTTATGAATCGTTTATTGTTGCCTGTAGGAGAAGCATTGATTGAATATCTAAGGCAATGAATCGTCTATTCTTGCCTGTAGGAGAAGCATTGATTAAATAGTTCACGAAATTTGTGCTCGTAGTTTATATAAATTAGTTTTTCAATTGAGAATATAGTGAATATAATAAATTAGTTTATTACAGTGTTTTTCAACCCGGACCGGCCCGGCGGGTCGACCCGGGACCCGGTCGACCCGGAGCTGGAACCGGTCCGGGTGGGCTATTCGGACTGGGAAACAACGGACCCGGTCAAACCCGGTCAAAACCCGGTCAACCCGGCATTAACCCGGTCGACCCGGGGCATTGACCCGGCTGGGTCAACCCGGTTGACCCGGTCCTATATATTTTTTTTATTATTTTTTTTATTTTTTAATATATTTTTTGTTTTTAAAAAATAAAACTATTTATATATATTTATATGGTCAATATTTATCATGAAATACATATTATTAGCACTTTAATGTGTAAATTTTATATACAAAATATTTAATTTTGTTATTTTTATGTATATTTATAAGACAAAATACTCTATATATAATTTAAAAAAATTTAAAATTAGTTATCCGGTTCAACAATTGACCCGGTGACCCGGCGGTTGAACCGGTGACCCGGTGACCCGGAGACCTACCCGGGTCGATTCCCGGGCCGGGTTTAAAAACTATGGTTTATTATTATTATTATTATTATTATTATTATTATTATTATTTAGTTATATAATTTTTAATACACACAATTATGCCGACTGCATTTTAAACAATATTTTGATTGTGTGTGTCATTTTGGATCAGCTAGCTAGCTCTGCTCAAGCTGATTTCTGAGTATTTATTAAAGTTCAATATTTTTGTGTGAATTTTATCTGAGCACTTGTGAATTGTGAATGTATATAAATAAAAATGTGACCCCATTTTGATAGTGCTAAGCTATCTGGTCAGTCAAGTGATAAAATTAAGAAGGGTAGTTGGCATTTGTAGGCATTACTATTCTTGCTGCTTGTTTTACTGAATTTTTATTAGCTTGTAAAATTATTGCACTTTTCTTCATTTTGACTTTATTTATTTTTCAGAAGCCACAGTTGATACATATTAATGCAGGGAACAAACAAATAATGCTATGATAATTGTTTGATAACAAAATTTGAATTTGCATTATTGTGAATACCACAACGGTCCTTGCTATATAGCTATACTGTCAGTTAGTTTTAAACAAATCCAAACACTTTGCTATATAGCTGAACCAACCTCGACACCAACACCAAGAAATCTAAAAAGATAAAATATATAAAAAAAGGGAAAGGAATTGTTGCTAATGTTCTGTTGGCTTTTCTTGAGTTGGCTAACTTTTATGGAAGAAAAAACGGATTTTTAAAAAAGACAAAGAGAATTATTTGTTTTGACTACTCTCCCTATAATATTTTATTTTGAGTATGCTTTTATCTAACTAATACAAATTGTTGTATATAAAGTGTGTGAGTCATATGGCATATTGTGTATGTATCTGCTTTCTATTTTTCTCTTTAATTGTAATATCTTCATTTATATTATAAATTTAACATAACTATTATAAGCGGCGGATCCATATTTTTTTATGAGCCAGGGCAAAAAAATAGTTAAAAGTAAACTTTCAACAATATTGCATAAAATACTTATATTAACAATTAACTAAATGTTGAAACAATCGAGAGGAATTCTCTATTCAATTTACCTTTGACTTGATGCTCAAAATGAAATAAAGAATGAGGTCTGGATATTTGATTTCACATTTTTATTATTAAGAAGTATAGCAAAAATATTTTACAATCCATTTTCCATCATTTTTTGTAATAAGTTATAAATGAGTCATTTTGAAATATAATTAATTTTAAAAAAGCCTAGATGTCATCATCTTAGTTTATGTTGTTTTATAAAGAGGTCCTTATGATCTTCTTACATACAAATTTAGATTTTTCAGCGCTTTGTAATTCTATATGTTAATTTATAAGGGTTCGAAGTAGTCTATATAAATAATTAAATATAGACCTTTATTTATGTTGTTTAGAACTTTCAAATTTAAATACTTGACTAACTTAAATTGCAAATACATTTTAAAAGTTAATAACATTTATATTTGTTATTATTTTTTATATATGATAAATTAAATTAATCACATTTTCTAATCTATAATTTGACATTCATATCGTATATATAAATAAAATAATTAAATTTAAATATTTATCAATTATAATTAAAAGAACGATAAATTTATCTATCAAAGTTACTATAAAGTATAAGAAGCAAAAATATTGTAATATAGTTTCATTGAATCTGACAGGCGAGATGTATCATTTTAAATAAAAGATAATATTACTTTGTAAGAATTATTTAAAATTCTAAAATAAAAACTTGTATTTATATTTTTACAATTATTAAATATAATTTTTTTTAATCAACATATGTTAATATATAAATTATATAGTTAGCAAAAAAATTCAGCCTAGGCTGGACAGTATATGAATCCGCTTATGATTTATTATAGGGAGTTATGGATCGTACATGGGTCAATGTTATACGTACAAGTAGCGAATATGAGAATGGAGTGGAATATTTGGAGTATGCTAAACAACATGTTTCCAATAATAATGGAAAATTTTTATATCCACACAAGCCTAAACGATCGACAATTATCTATTGAAGAAATTAGGGACAATTATCTATTGAAGAAATTAGGGAGCACGTCCTTTGTGATGGTTTTTAACATGTGAGTGTTTAACTAATTTTATCATTTTATATTGATTGTTGTGTGAATTGTAGGCCACTAAATATTCTTTTGATTTCACAGGTACTTGTACAAAATATTGAAGGACTCTAGAAGAGAAGGTAAGTTTGGATTGATGTGCCCACTCTTAATCCAAAACATTGGCAACGGTAAGGAACATTGTAAATAATATTATTAATGTAGTGTACAAAGAAATTTTTCAAAATTTGAAATAATGTTGACTTTTGTATTTTTTATTTTTGCACTTTTATACGACAATATGTGTTTTTTCTATTATTTTACGTTTCATTTTTTTTTTTCAAACAACCCGTGTAATACACGAGTGTCGTACTAGTAATATCTATCGTTTCGAAAAAAAAGATCCAATAAAATATATTTTAGTTTTTTATTTTTTAGTGTTAAATTTTTAGCAAAATAAAATATTAGTCGTATTTATACTATTTATTTTTCTTTCATATACAAATATAATAAATTTTTTAGATTGAAAAGAAAAAAATTAAAAACAACAAAGAATGTATTTACTATTTTCTAAAATTTTTGTTCCATTATGCATTGCCACATCTAACATTACTAATGTAAAAAACCAAAAACTCGACATGGATAACTTTAAATAAAAGTTAAAAGGATATTGGAAAAAGTATAATTCAGTACAGGATTCAGGATTGCAAGGGTTTTTGCAGAGCGCTCTTTCATTCTCTCTCACACACACAATGAGCAGCACAGTCGGAGCTGAAAAGACAGAGGAGGAACTACGGAAAGAGATCGATGAGCTCTATCGCCAACAGCGTGAGGTATTTCTTCGTATTTTGGCCGCCGTCACTTTATGCGCACACCATAAATTTCGATTTTTTTTCGCTTATTGTTTGTTTCACTGACAAAACTCCCCTTTTATCCTGTGCGGCAGATTTCGGAGCGGCTTCGAGATCCCAGAGGGATTCGCCGCGGTGGCCTTTCAGGCGCCGGACCTCGCAATATCGCCGCCAACGGCGGCCGCCAGCGTGGCTTTGTTCGGCCTGTAATATTTTGTTGAATCTCTCTTTGTATGAACTTAAGAAGGATTGGTTTTCATTTATCTCTTAATTTTGGGGTAATTATGTAGGCTGAGAGGAATGATGCGGAGGACCGGCCACCAGCCAAGAGGCGACTATCTTCAGCTGTTGTGAAGGTGTGAGATCCTCTTACGTTCAGTTGATTGTGTTTGCTGTGTGTTTGATGCTAACGGAATTCAAAACCCCAATTTTAGATTTGGATGATTCCCTTTTGAAATTGAAACATTTTTTGTACTAGTACTATTTCACGAGCGCCTTTATAAATCTAGAGGTATTACAAAATTATGTTTTTTGGATCCCGTAATGAAGGTTGAGGATGGAGAAATAGCAGAGGATGGATCCGAAGATGCAAATGACGTGCAAAAGAACAATGCATCGGTTAATACAGGGCCGAATGCTAATGCAAATGCAAATGCGAATTCGAGGCTGGGTGAGAAAATGCAATCAAATTGGACTGCGAGGGATGCAAACCAAAGGCCATCTAAAATGGTTTGATTTTAATTCTTTTTTATTATACACACACACACACACATATATTTTGCTTAGGTATGTGAAATTAGTGTTGTATTCAATTATCAAGGAGTTGAATACCTGAATGAATTATTGTTCCTTTTGATGGGTTGTTTAGGACTTTGACATCCCTCCAGCCCAACATACACCAAGGGTGTTGCCTAAGGACGAGGACCCTAGTCTGGTCAGCAGGAACAAGAGGATGTTAGGCCAGCTTCTTGGGACTTTGGAGGTGTGTCATTTTTTACTCTCATTAGCTTTTTGTTATATGATTTCTGAATAGCTGACCATGCATCAGTTTTCAGATGGCCTGATCTTCATGATTTCTGATCTTGTTAAGTGTGCATGTTATGTGATATTGTTGTTTTTGATTTCATGATCTGCCACTCATATAAAGAATCTTGCTATTTGCTAGTTTTTCTGTTTTCAGCGCTTGAAATTGTATATCACTGAGCCCCCTTTTTTTGTTTTTTTTTATATGGTGAATATGAGAATGGTTGGATTTTTTCCTATTTGGCTTCCTAGCTCCTACTCTTAATGGACCAAGAAGCGGGAGCTGTTGTAGTATAATTAAAATTATTATTTGTCCACAATTATTGTTGAAGGAGGATCTGAAGTCTGATGGAGGATCAACTACATAATCAAATTGGGAATGTTAAATTGTGAAATTGACTGGTTCAGAGTCTTGTGATATAATGTGCATGAGTGATTAGGGATTGTGTTGTTCTTTTCCAATCAAAGGCACATTTCTCTTAACCTTGCATGCTAAAATAGTCTTAGAAATCATGTATTTTGTGATCACGACTTCTATAGTTCTAAAGCTTATTCACCTAAATGCACATGCGAAGAGAATTACCTTTGCTGGATTCAAGCTATATAACAAACTTCTAAAGACTTTTTTTTTTTCAACTGATGATACTCTTGGTTTCATTCTTTTCTTGGATGCATATTCAGAGATTCAGGAAAGAAGACATGCAACTGTCAGGCACAGAGGCATATATGAAGAGATCTGACTCTTTGAGAAGGGTGGGTATATATATATCTCCTTATTATTTATTTTTGGATTTCCTAATTTTTATTATTGTTGTAAAGCAAGTTTAGCAATGATGCAACATAATTTACGTCGGTTTGAAAAAATTACTATGGTAGATTATCTTGGTGCTTAGTCATTGCTTCTTAAAATTGTGAACACCATTTTGACATTGGTCGAAATTGGTGCTTTCTTAAATTTGTCTATATACTTGGTTACTGAACCTTCACCCTCTCTCTCTCTCTCTCTCTCTCTCTCTCGCGCGCGCTTTATATGGTGTTTGTCAAATCATTGGCAAAGGCCTTGAACTGTCTCATCAGGGTTTATTTTCATAAAAGTAAATGTTTCATCTTTTAGTTACCCAACTTTTATTGACTAGATGTAGCTTTTTAAATAAAGCATTTTGTTTCGTTAGTTTTTCCTATCACTGAGGCTTGTGGGCGACTTCTTTTTGCTATATTGATACATTTTCTTATCATGTGAAATTAAGCTGCTCATAAAATTTATATAGCTCGTACTGTAAGGACATTTTTGCAGAGGAAAAAAAGTAACAAAACGATAGGTTCCATACTATAGGTCAGCTTGTCTTTCTCTTCTTATTGGCCATGGCTTTGGATCAAGCCATCAAGGAAATTGATTTTGTAAGTTCATCTAGAAAATTGGTATAGCTTTCTCCTTTACCAGTCAACAAAGTGAACTAGGTATAGATTTCATTAGGTTAAGGATTATTCCTCTGTTCTCTTTGTTTTGCTGGGGATAGCGTACATCAAAGGTGTAAATTGTTAAAGCTGAACTGAGAGAGCTATGTGTGTTTCTTGAGTATATATTTATTTGGAAATTTGATGTGTATGTAGGCTGAGCAACGAGCACGTGAAGAGAGTGAAAAACTGAGGCAGCAAGAGCGTGAACAGATTGCTGAAAAGCGGAAGAGAGATTTGGTCTGGTTTTCTTTCTTGCCTTCAGACTATCTTTGCTCTGGTAGAATGAGTTAAATTTTTCAGTTTTATGTATCCATTTGTATTTATTTTGCTTGTTTCACCTTAGACTCTCAGAGCACGTATTGCTGCAAAGGCAGAGGAAAAGAAGTTGGAATTGCTGTTTCTACGGTGGAGTGAGCACCACAAAAAACTTGGAAATTTCATAAGGTATATTATTGTTTTGGACAGGAATGTATAACTTGGATTTGGTGGTGTAATTTAATTTCTCACTATTTTCGGTTCTCCCGGTGCAGGTTATTTCTTATTTAGGTCCAAAAAGTGTACATATTCGCAATTTTATTGACATCAAGATAAGTGTCCATTCGCGTACAGAATATTGAAGGCAGCTCAATGACCTGGAGTTGCTTGCTTTTCATTATTGGTCTTCTTGCAAATTTCTATGTAATACTATAATATGACATTCTTCTTTTACTCCCCTTCCCTCGTGTTATCTTCCAGGACCAAGGCAGAGCCCCCTATTTATTACACGTTCACCAAACCACTTGATCAAGGAGCAACTCCCTCTGAGGAGCAGAAAGACCAGGTGAATTTTTCGTCCAAGTTTTTCTTTATAATCCTTAAATTAGAATCTAAAATGCTGCTGGATAACTGAAAACCTGAACTGATTCCTATTCATCTATTTTTTTCTCATATGCTGTTTCGTTAAAAAAAAAAAGACGACATTAGAAAAAAAAATGAAATAATGAGAAAACAAAAAAAGATTTTACTGATATGTTGGATTGAAAACAGATGTTTCAAGAATGGAAAGCTGCAAGGAGAGAAGAACTATCACAGTACCAAAAGCAGATTTCAGAGCAGTATGTGGCGAACGTCGATAACGAGCTCGAGAGGTGGCAAAACGGGAGAAAGAATAGAAGGGGTAATAATAACATGACGGCAAACTTACAGGAGACCATGGACAAAGAACTGGAGACCCATCAGCTAGAGCATGGCCCTAAGACTCGAAAAATCCCTGGAAATAATGAAGATGAGGATGACGTGGAGGATATAAACGCGGCAGAGGATGATGTCATGGATGATGTGCTTGGTGTCGAGGAGAACACGAAAACTGAAGTTGGCAGCGGTATCCTGCGTGAAAATGTTGACGAGACAGCGAGATCTGAGGCGGCAATTGGTGGCCCGCGTGAGAACTAGAAAGAAATATTGGGTCTCTGAGTTGCTTTACAAGATTATTTGTCTAGTGTTAATGTGTGAGGCTTTTTTTATCTCAGATTGTTAGGTAACGTTATATTTGTTTTTGGAATTTGGATATTCTTCAGTGTCAATGTTTTGTGTTTATGATTTTTTTTTTCTTCTTCTATCGAGTTTCTTCGGCTGGATGTTTTGGGATTTGGAGTTGTGATGGCGACCCATTTATAGGATGGGGTAATGTGTTGTTATTATTTGAGGTTTTTGTTTGTCTTTGTCGGATGTCAATGGAGCATGAGGGTTTAATAGAGTCCAATGAAAATGTCCAAATATTAGGGAATCGATTAACTTCTAAACTGTGCTTGCTAAATGGTTTTGTAAATGGAATTCTTTGATCTTCACCAAGCATTCATCATTCTATAGCAAACATAAGAACATAGTAGTGAGATAGATGAGCACAAAGTAGAGAGATGAGATAGATGAGCAGAAAAAGTGTCTTTCATTAATCGGCGTTTTCTCTTTTATAGGAGTACGGTTTATAAGGGAGAAACTCTAAAATTTAATTTTTTAGCTAATGGATTCAATGTCCAATTTGTATATTAGAAATGTTCATATGGACATTATTACATGTCTCATTGAAAACATTGCCAATCAAATCGGGCAGGGGAAAAATTAGTTAAGGAAAAAAGATGAGGAATTTACACCCCGCACGTTCATATAATAATTATATTGCATATTTAACACCCATTAGTTTTTTTTTATTTAAATGCAACTTCAATACAAAATAATTACACATATACCTAATGTTTAATTTTCCAAAGTCAACATATCAAACATGGAATGTTTTTAATTAAGATCTTTTCTCCTTAATTTTTGCAACAAATCAGCTACAAATTAATCTAAACAAAATAAGATTTTTCACAAAAGCACGATCCCTCCCAAACCACCTCTTCCCTTTGACCGCGGCTGCGGTACTCCACCGGCGAAGCTCCGTTTCCTTGGCGCCGACTGTCACTATGGTTGCGCCGTTAATTCTATCAGGCCTGATGATCCATGCCGGGGCGCTTCTCCCAAAATCTATATCGCCATGGCGGTCGCTGGGATTTCGGACGGAGTGAAGGCCGGGCCTGACAGCGGGCTCAGATCGCCGCCCTCGTGGTGGTCGGGGCTTAGTTTGCAGCTTGCGCTTTCCCCTGCTCCTGTCTCGTGGGTGGCCCTCGGTCCCGGCAAGGTGCTACGGTTTTCGGGTGATTACCGTGATGGGGAGGCTGAAGCTCTCGAGGCAACAAACAAAAAATGGCTATTGTTTTTTTTTGGTTTTTTTTTCTTAAATCTTTTTCTTAGACATGTCTTCATCTAGTGAAAGGGGATTAATTTGCAAATTGTGATACTCTGAAGAATGAGGAGCGTTGAATAATAATTTTTTCTGCCAGATTACCTTGAAACTTGATGGTGGAGCCTATAGTTTGAGATGTTGTTTGAGCTAATTAGTAGGATACTTTTTCTTTTTTTTTTTTGTTGTTGCACAAATCAGTTCCCTGGTTCTTGAGCGAAGAGAAGATGAAAATGGTTGTCCTTTTGATATGTTTGTGAACATGAAAGTGATTCTGTTATAGTCCTTTGCAGTTTTGTATGGTTTATATTAAGTATATTTCGGTATATTTTCATCCCCTCATATTGTATCGTGTTCGTATGGTTTATTTCCAGTATATTTTTATTCATGTTCACTGTTTTCAAATTTTTTTTTCTCATGACATTAATAGGAAGACGTTCGATAGTATGTAATAGTTAAAAATTTTCGGTATATTATCAATATCTTTTCGGTATATTTTCTCATGGCATTAACAGGAAGATGTTCGACGGTATATTATCAATATATTCTCGGTATATTTTCTCATGACATTAACAGGAAGACGTTCGACGGGTATATGTACAGTATATTTGCAGTATATGTTAAAGCAATATATATAGGCGATGAAGATCTCGTGAAATTTCGTACTCTTTGCCCGATTTCCTGAAATTACGCGCTAGGAACATGGAAGGTTGTTCCACTTACCTTGTAACTGATTTTAGGCATGATTATAATTAATATTTATCTTTTAGGTATATACACAATTTAATTGGTATGGATAGTAATATTGCAATTATCAAAAATCACTAAGTATACATGAAAATTTCCCAAAAAAGATTACATGATTTATATAAGGCTTAATTGTCGGTAATATCACGACCTTACAGTTTTTTGCCGTTTTAACCAAACTTTTGGAATTTAGCAAACATAACATAACTTTGTCTATTTTTTGGCAATTCGAATCATCGGGCCCAATTTCGGGCTTTGTCTCCAAATGTGGCTGATGACATGGCGATAAAAAATATAAACAACGCTGGGGTTCGAACTTAGGACATCAGTGTTGTATGATAGCATTGCAACCACCACACCAACTCAAGTATGAATAAATCAAATTAAATAAATATTAATAAGATAAACACTTATAATAATTAAAATATAATAATATAAATTATATAATATTAAATGAAAAAAAAACTAAAATAAAGTAAGTTAAAATTTATTATAGTAGAGTGAATTTAAATTAAATTAAATTTAAATAAATTTATATATTTATTATTTATTAAAATAAATTAATTATATAAATTTTGAAATGAAAAATAATAATGATAAAATAAAATTAAAAATTAAACTAGATTAAAGTACACCGTTTAAAATGAAATAAATATCATATAATATAAGATAATAAAGTATAAAATATGGCAAAGTAAAATAAAGAAAATAATATAATAAATCATATAAAATAGTAAGTTAAAATAAATAGAAATCTTAAATGCATATAATAAAATAAAAATATATTATTTGAATATAGTAATGTAATAAATTATTTATATTATTTTATAATATAATAATAAATAAATTATTATATTCAATCAATATTTCTTTATTTTATTATATTTATTTTTTAATATAATAAGTTAATAAGTTATTTATAATTATAAATAAATTATTATATTCAATTAATATTTCTTTATTTTATTATATTCATATTTTAATATAATAAGTTAATAAGTTATTTATATTATTATATAATAAATTATTAATTATAATAAAACAAAAAAAATATTATTTGAATATAGTAATTTAAGAAATTATTTATATTATTTTTTAATATAATAATTTAATAAATTATTAATTAAATTAATTTCAAATAATATTTCTTTATTTTATTATAACTTGATATTTCTATTTATTTTATGTTATTATTTTAATTTATTTATATTATATATTTTCTATTTACTTTTCCATTTTTTATACGTATTATGTAATTTTATATTATTTGCATTTAATATTATATAATTTATTTTATTATATTTTAATTATTATAAGTTTATATTTTATTAGTATAATTTTAAATTTATATTAAGTTTTAAATTTAATTTGATTTATTTTTACGTGTTGTTTATATATGTTAAGTGCTTTTAATTTTAACATACAACTTGGATTGGTGTGGTGGTTACAATGCTATCATACAAATTTGAGGTCCCAAGTTTGAACTCCAGAGTTACCTAATTTTTTTACCGCAACGTCAGCAGGGCACATCAGTAGGAATCACCACATCATCAGCCACGTCACCAGACAAAAACAGAAATCTAGGGTTTATTGCCACGTCAGTAGCCACGTCGCCATAAAATCACCATGTCATCAGCCACGTCAGCAGACAAAGCCTGAAGTTTGGCCCTGTCATTCGAATTGCCAAAAAATAGACAAGGTTATGCTATGTCTGCTAAATTCCAAAAGTTTGGTTAAAACGGCAAAAAGTTGTAAGGTCGTGATATTAGCGGCAATTAGACCTTTATATAAATTCGCGTGCTTTACTAGTTTCATTAAAAACCTTTAACTAATAAACTCAATGAGAAAAACTTAGTAAAGGAAAAGAGAGTACTAACACTTGATCTTCACGATCTAATCTTCGAGATTATTATGACTTTGCCTCTCCCCTGAAGACAATATCTTTCCAGTTCATGCATACCAATACTATAAATGTATATTTCAAAAGTAGATGGAGGAAGGGATTTGGTGAATAGGTCTTCCAAATTCTCGTTAAACCGTACTTTTTGTACAATGATCTTGCTGCTTTTCTGGAGCTCATGTGGGTAAAATAGTTTTAGAACAATGTATTTGGTCATGCTTCCTTTAACATACCCACTACTTATTTGTAAAACACGAGTTGCATTGTCCTCGTAAAGGATAATGAGGTTTATATCATTTGTAATTCCACATGATCCACGAATATGTTGGATTAAAGATCTTAACCATAAACATTCTCGTGAAGTCTCGTATACAACAATTATCTCTAAGTGGTTTGAAGATGTCGTAACCATGGTCTGCTTGACCGACTTCCAAGAAACTGCAACACCACCCCAGAGAAAAACATAACCGGCATGATATCTGACATTATGGGGATGAGATATATAACCAGCATCCCAATAGCCTACCAATGACATATCTTGGTTATTCTAGAAGACCTTTTAATCCCTATTCCTTGTTTGAATAAATAATAAATAATTCTACTAGAGTAATATTATTAAACTTCTCATTTAGCTCTGAATTAAAATTAATTCGTCTCCCGACTAATTGTTCGATTTACCTCTACATGTTTAAGATATAACGCCAATTGATTAATTTAATTACTGACAATATAATTAATCAATTTCTTGAACCGAAAATAGTACCACTAAATTTTTTATTATTATGTCGGAAATTAATCCGTCGGCCGGGCTTGACATAATAATCATTATTGAGCTAATTTCAGGGACGTCATCAACCCGACAGACCGGGACACAGTGACCATAAACAATCTTAACGGCACATCATGTAGACAACATTAATTATCAAAATATCGAGTATGTCAACCTAACAGAATATGTATCATTCTTGGTAAATCAAATAAGTGTTGAATGCATATGCCCGTTTACTGTCGTACGAGTTAAGAGAACGCAACAATTACTGATGTCTAGATTACTTACTTGGTCAGTATAAAATAATCTTATCCTTTTGTAGGTCTGTTCAATACATACTAGATTTACTGGTGTAATTCATTAGTCAAAGATCAACTAACTCGAAAATCACACTACAACCTTTCACGACAGTTAGTTCAATTTTGTCTAGATCGTGAATAAGTATTTATATTTTACAAGGCATCGATAATGTGATCTTTCTGTTCGACACATCGAACCACATTATCTACAATTTAAAAGAAAGGAACTTTGTTCACATAAATAAATGAACTACGAACACACACACTTGACTAAAAACACACATCTCATTCAAAATGGAATTAGGAGTAATCACAAAGTCAAGTTTCTACAGTATACTCCAACAAGTCAACCCATCCTTCGCGACTTGTAACTGTGCCATTGGCTCCAATCGATGTCCTATTGGCTCAATGCGACTCTCATGTCCCACGCATGTGATTTCTCGTCCTTGGCATCTTTTGGGATCTTTTCATGACCATTGTATCAAGAGGTTTCCGACGATTGAAGAAGGAGGAAGATGTATTTTTTTACTCGTAGACTTATCTCCATTTTATAAATAGATTTGTAATGAATATAGGATCATGTAAGCATTCTGAAGTGTAAATCTTCTGTAACGATGTACGACGCAGATTTTTTAACTAAAATTTATAACTTTTGGAACTTTTGTATGATATATTGATATTTATTATATTTCGTTTTGTTGAATTGTGTTTTCGGTGTGGCGTTAGCAGATATTATAAATTGTGGACTGTTTGTTTACATGTACGAAACCTCCGTTGTTTGATCATCACCGCGCCAAGGAAATGAGCCAGTGTCAGCCTTTTAGTAATGCTTGAACACGAGAACCACTATTATACTGTTATAAATTATAATATTAGTCAATAGTGTAAACCATAATGTGAATTATTAAATTAGAAAAAAATTAAAATATTTATAATATCCATTATTATAAATTATCAAAAAATAACCTAAATGTAACCTAATTAGAAATTAATAAATTTTATAACTTTAAAATAATATACTCTAAATTCTTTCGAAAATAAATGTCGATTTATAATATTTATCATAATTTTTCAATTTTATTATAGCTTTTTACTAATCAAAATAATATGTTGTAAGAAAGTATACGTAAGGGAAATAGAGAAGCAAGTATTTTTGTGAGAATTATTAATATTTAAATATATATATGTTAATTTTTCATGTTTTTTAATTCTAAATATTAACTCTAAAATGACAACTATTTTATAACGGTGAAATATATATATCTTAAACTATTATAATTTAAAGATAATAATATTGATTAGTATTTCAAACGATTTTTATACTAATTGATATTTTTTTAATACTTTTATATGAGTTATTATTATTTATGTGCTATGCAGATTAATAATTGTGTTCAATCTCCGTGAAACCGAGTCATTCAAGGAACAAAACAATTCCTCAATTTTTAATAATTGTTTAAAAAGAAAAAATGACACTCAGCCTGCGTCAATTGCCGTCCGTGTTCAATTTTCATCGGTCAAATAACGTGGAAATTGAACTTTTTTTCATTTTTCCTTGTCCATAACCACCATACGACTCCACCCGTACCCAACCTATATATATTCCACTTAAAGATAGGAAAAAACCAAGTCAAACAATTTTCATGCATGCTCTTCTTCTTCTACTTCTCGAAAAAAGAATAGAATCATGGCTTTCAAACGTGCAACCGTGGCTCTCTGTTTTCTTCTAGTCTTCGTTGCAGGTTTCATAAATAAATTAGTCATTCTATTTTCATGTCGATTAATTTCCATGATCTAGCTTTACCCTTTTTAGATTTGAATATATATATTTTTTTTAAGTTGGAGCTCGCAGGTTTATGATTTTGTTTTATTTTATTCTACTATTTAATTTTGCATGAAAATTGTCAAACTAGTATAAAATCTCATACTAATTCTCAATTCATACAAAGGTTTACAGCCCAGAGGAGATTAGCGCCATTATTATTCGAAAGATGAAGGAGATGGCCGAGTCCTACCTCCGCGAGAATGTCACTAGTACTATCATCACAATTCCAGGTACATATATTCTTGATTTTTGTTTTTAATTTAGCTTTCTTTAACTTCTATTTCTATATTCTAATTTCACCTTGTATATGAGTTCTACAACTACTTTTAACCAACCTCTGTATTCAAACACTAGTTATTATTATTAAAACTGATCACTCCTTCTCAATTATTATCTATTTTTTTTAAAAAAAAATAATAATATAAATTTTATTTATTCATTTTTTTTAAAAAAAAAATCTAAGGGTGTGGTTTGATATAGTTTCAAATGGTTTCTTTAATTGTTTGCCGTAGAAATGAGATTGAGTGGAAAAACAAATCTTTTTAGAGTTTATAAATTGATGTGATATAAAAGAGTTACAATTAATTGTAATAGGATAAGGACATTATAGAATACTGATTGTTAGAGCATCTCCAGTGTAGGGATGTCAATGTCAAATGTTCATGCCACGTGTATGTAAATAATTGGATAACTTATCCCTTTTAATATCAAACGTTGACAGTGTAAATAACAACATCCAAATACTATGCACACTTTCTTTTGTACTGGATTCTGAGTCATACTGCCAAAGAGACTGTTTGGTTTCAAACAGTGGCCTTCACTACTGTCAAGCCACATCAGATAAAATTAAACCACCACAGAACCCATTGGAGAGAAAAAAATAAGACGGTGTTATGTGGTACATATTTTTTGGACTCAACAGTCCGCATTGGAGATGCTCTTAGTGATAAATATGTGAGAGAGTAAAAAGAGTTTATATGATTGATTAGAAGACATGAAAGAT
>BKCP01000001.1:2524406-2572322 GCA_008636005.1 Striga asiatica
CCTTTGCGCGCAGCCTACTTCAACGAGGCACAGCGTAATGCGATGAAGGAGGCAGCGGTGATGGCAGGACTCCACGTGGAGCGCATCATGGACGAGCCGACTATCGCCGCTATTGCCCAAGCCCGACTGCTGCATCCATTCGTGCCCCACTTCGTAAAGAAGGTCAAGGCCCTCGTTTTCGACCTCGACGGCGGGACACTCGACACGCGCGTCGTGGCTGTCGAGCACGACAACGTCTTCAAGGTGCTCGCCACGAGAAGCGACACCCGACTCGGGGAAACGACTTGGACCGCCGTCTCGCGGCCCACTTGGCCAAACTCATTCAAGAGAAGCACAAAGTCAACATCACCGAAGATAAGGAGGCGCTCAAGAAGCTAGTGAGGGAATGCGAATGGGCCAAATTGGGCCTCAGTAGTCGGGATTGGGTGTGGGTGGAGGTCGTGTTCCAAGGGTTTCACTCTTCGGAGGAAGTTACAAGGGCGACATTCGAGGAGTTGAACGCGGATTTGTTTGAAATGATGTTAGGGTCGATTGAGAGGGTGGTCGAGGATTCGCATTTGAAGAAATCGAATATTGACACGATTGTGTTGAGCGGGGGCAGCGCGAAGATCCCGAGAGTGCGGGAGCTGGTGATGGAGTTTTTCGAGGGGAAGGAGACCTAGAAGAGGCCGTGGCCCATGGGGCGGCCGTCCAAGGAGGGACACTTGGACCACCTCCAATCTTACTCCCTAGTTTTAGCTCTCGACCTCTACCTCCACACTATAATCTACTCTAGAGTGGACAATTGCAAAATATAAATTACGTCTTCAGTTATTCGTGCTACATTTTAGTTTACATAAAATATATTCGTACAAAATAAACTTTAAAAATAGAACTATGAAATTAAAATATAAAATCATTTAAATAAATAAATAATTTTATTGATGTATATTTTGTCAAAATGATATTTACAAATAAGAATCGATTAAAAAACTAAAATTTGAGCAAAAAAAATTGTACGAAGTATTTATCAAATGTCCAATGAAAAATTATAAGAGTACATAACTTTTATGTACATACAATGTACTCTACTCAATCCACCCGACATGTTAAAGTTACTAAAATATTAGAGAAAATAACTATTTTCACCCCGATCTGAAGACAAAATAAGTTTTATACACCTTCAAATAAAAAGTTAATTTTTTCACCCCATAAAGTGTTAAAACAATTATACACTAATCTATGCGACATAAAGGCGAAGATAATTGATAAAATGTGAATAATTATGCTACATACAGACGAAGATAATTGATAAATTGTGAAACAGTTATGCGATATACCATTCGACAAACATACGAACGTAATTGATAAAGTGCGAAAGAATTATGCGACAAACTATGCGACACAACGAAGATAATTGATAAAGTGTGAAATAGTTATGCGATACACTATGCGACAAACAAGCGAACATAATTGTTAAAGTGCGAAACTGTTAGGCGATAAACTATGCGAAAGACAGACTTAAGATAACTACTAAATGGAAAAATAAATATGCGATAAATTGTGCGACAAACATGTGAACATAACTTGTAAAATGCAATACAATAATGAGATACAATATGCGACAGACAAGCGAAGTTAATTGATGCAACAAGCTATGCGTCAGATCGTAGATAATTTTTTGAGAAAAAAAAAGTACCAAACATAATTCCTTGACGTCGAGCCTCGTAGCACCTCTCAAATCCCATTTTCTCATGGGGGTTCGTTATAAGGTTTCTTATCCCGGTTGTAAAGCGGAAGAATTCTCCGTGCCCCACCAGCAACCCGCGTTTCCGACCCGAAAGGAATTGAAAATGAAAGAAGAATCTGTTGATAAAGTAAGAAATAGTAATGCGATAAAATATTTGACAAAACAGGCGAACATAATTGATAAAGTATGAAACAATTGTGCGATTAACTATGCGAGCGTTAGGCGAAGATAATCGATAAAGTGTGAAAGAGTTATATGGTATACTATGGGACAAACAAGCGAACATAATTTATAAAGTGCGAAATAATTGTGCGATACACTATATGACAGACATGCGAGTAGAATTGATAAAGCGTGAAGTAGCAATCTGATAAAATATGCGACAAACAGACGAACATAATTGATAAAGTGGTAAGTAATTATGTGGTAGTTATACGACAGACGTGCAAAGATAACTGATGCGAAAAGTTATGCGACAGACAGACGAAGATAATTGATAAAGTGCGAAATAATAATGCAATAGCCTATGCAACAAACAGGCGAACATAATTGATAAAGTGCGAAACAATTATGCGATACATTATATGACAGACATGTGAACATAATTTAATAAGTGCGAAATAGTTATGCAACAAACAAGCAAACATAATTCATAAAGTGCGAAACAATTATGCGATATACTATGCGACCGACAGCCGAAGATAACTGATGCAAAGAATTATGCGACATACAAACGAACATAATTGATAAAGTGCGAAACAATTATGCAATAAACTATGCGACAGACATACGAAGATAATTCATGCAAAAAGCTATACGACAGATAGTCGAATGTAATTGATAAAGTGCGAAACAATTATGCGATGAACTATGTAACAGACAGGTAAAGATAATTGAGGCAAAAAGTTATGCGACAGACATGCAAAGATAATTGAGGAAGTGCGAAATAGTTGTGTGATAAACTATGCTATAGACATGCTAACATAATTGATAAAGTGAAACAGTTATGCGATAAACATATGAACATGATTTATAAAGTGCGACACAATTATGCGATAAACTATGTGACAACCAGACAAAGATAATTGACGCAAAAAGTTGTACGACAGATAGGCAAAGATAATTGAGCAAGTGTGAATTACTTATGTGATCAACTATGCGACTGACAGACGAAGATCATTGGAAAGTGAGAAATAAATTATGTAATAAAGTATGCAACAGACAGGTGAAGTTAATTGAGCAAGTACAAATTACCTATGCGATCAACTATATTAGTTATTTTCTGGAGAAACTTAACTCTCGTATTATTTTAATTTATTTTTACTAAGTACAAATCATATTATTTTACACTTTATTACTTAATTAAATAAATTCTTATATAATAAATCTATATATATATATATTTGCTAGTTAATCCCATTTAATAAAACATTTAATAAAAATATTTTCACTTTCCCTCCAAAAGAAGTTACATTTTTTTTAATTAATTACTCATTAATTTCACATTTAAGAAGGTTTTTTATAATTAAATTTAATTAGTTAATGACTAAATTAAAAAGATTTATTTTAATTAATCCCACATTTATGTTAAGTACAGTATTATCTTAATATCTTATCAGTTTTTCAAAAAAATAGTAACTTTTTTCAATAAATTTTATAAAAATTAGTCAAATGTGCTTATATTCATATAAATCAGAAAAAAAAATTAAATCTTAGATATATAAAAAGAACATCGTTGAAATAACTTGAATCCGCAAGGGTAATTCTATACTCATTATCAATTACTTTAAATTTTTTGTTTATATAAAAAATTAATATTATATTTACTCATTTATATTTAGATGGTATTTTTTTTATTAAGAAGCAAGGACAATCTCTATCAATCAATAAGAGTCAAGGACAAACAATATAAAGAAGTTTTTCCTATGCTATGACATGATCAAGGCAGAATTTCAAAATTGGTCCTATAACTTGGCCACTGTCCAAAAAAAACCACCCCGATATTGACCAATTTCAATTTAGGTCCTATAATTTGTCGATTTCATCAATTTTGGTCATTTTCATCAGCACGCTGGATTAAAAAGTGACGTGGCATGACGTGTCAGTTTTTTAATTTTACATGGCGTGGTTATGATCTACGTGGCACGTCAATTTTGGTCCTATAATTTGTCGATTTCATCAATTTTGGTCCTTTTTTCATGCCACGTCACTTTTTAATCCAGGGTGCGGATAAAAAATGACCAAAATTGATGAAATTGACAAATTATATGACCTAAATTGAAAGTGGTCAATATCGGGGTGGTTTTTTGGACAGTGGCTAAATTGTAGGACCAATTTTAAATTTTTGCCCATGATCAATAAGAGTCAAAGACAGTCTCTGTCGCACGTCGGCTTACTACTGAAGAGCTACATGAGCAATTATACGTGGCGCTTTTTAGAGTTACGAGACAGTGGGGTTTGAAGATTTTGATTTGAGCTGAGGGAGATTTTGACGATAGAAAAACAACGACGTTGTTTTATAAAGAAGTGTTTAAGAATATTTATATTTTTTTTCTTAATTTTTTTCAATGAATTTGTTATGATTTTTATTATTGTTTATAATTTTTATTATTTTTTCATGTATCATATAGTTTTCCGTGCAAATGCACGGGACAAAAACTAGTTAGAATAAATAGTGATTGTATTACATAAATTATAAAATACACAAAGAAAAAAAAAATGAATAAGAATAGGAACAAATATCTATATATACTGAAAGAGGTTGTTGGAATAATCTAAAATAGTAACTTTGACTTGGTAATTAAATTGGTTGACTGATGATTACAGGAAATATTGTAAAAATAACTTTAATATACTTGAAAAAAAATTATACCGACCTCTTGCAAATCGTGCAATTCGATTAATAGCATAACTTTTCTATAACATGTCTTCAAAAAAGCGACTATTAAATAGGTTTTGCTTGTAGAAAATATTATTTAAATATGCATGAGAAAATTGAAAATATAACTACAAAATAAAAATTATAATCAATTATGTCTACCTGGAATGCAAATTATTAGTTCAGAAAAATAAAATCTAAATATTGATAATATATATTGTTACAAATTATGATGACAAACCAACGGATCATCTGTCAAACTATCAATGTAAATTATTAACCTAGAAAAAAATTTGTAATGTAAATTGTTATAAATTATGATTATAAACCAACAAGTGACCTATCGAATAATGATGTAAATTGTTAGCTTAGAAAAAAATTGTAATATATATTGTTATTAACTATAATGATAAATAAGTACGTGTGGAACTGTCATATAAATTATTAGATTAGATAAATACTTATAATACATCATTAATTGAGTCCCCATTTCCCACTTCAAATATGGCACCTAGACTAAAAGAACTCTTAGCACTCAACCAACTTTTCCAAAGCCAAGAATCTTCATTCTTGGCTTTAACTTCCAACAAGTTCTTGTTCAAAAAATATTTGTCTTTTAACACTTTACTCACTAACAGGTTTGGGGAAGTTTGAATTCTCCACAACTGTTTGACAAGAAGAGATTCATTAAAGACTCTAAAATCCTTAAAACCCCAACCCCCTCTTCTTTAGACTCAATTAACTTCCCCCACTCAGCCCAGTGCAACCTATTTCCCCCCTTCACATTTTTTCCCCACCTGAAGTTAGCTATGTCTCTACAAATTTGGTTGATGATGGTGATGGGGACTCTGGAACATGACATCATACATGTAGATAGTGCACTCAATAGAGATTTAATTAAAATCTCTTTTCCGGACTCACTCAGAAATTTGTTTTTCCAACTAAAATCTTGTTTTTCACACCGTCACTCACAAACTAAATTGTGTCTTCCTTGGATCTCCCTACTCCTAGTGATAATCCTAAATATCTAGAGAATTTGACTCTGTTAATTCCATAGAGCATTCTACAGTTTTGTAGTTGTGTTCCTTCAGAAGTGGTTTTAGAGAACATGATGGAAAAATTGTCAAAATTAACAGATTGACCAGACTACAGATCATATTGAGCAAGAATACCACAGATTAATTGAGTATGCTTAACATCAGCTTTGCAGAAAAAGATGGAATCATAAAAAAAATAGATGATTCATTATAGGTGCAAGCTTACCTATCTTATGATAATTTGTACAAAACTGGATCTACAAGCTTGGTTAATAGTAGGGTTTAATTAAATTTGAGTTAAAAAAATAAATGATTAAAAATAATTGAATTCTTTTGAGACAATTTGTACCCAAACATCCTATAATAGGAACTATCAATACTCAATAGTATGGTTAATAACTTCCCCAAACAAGATTAAAAAATAATTAAGCGAGTTCAATAAATAATCATAAGATATTGCACACAGCAGCACCCACAGTGTCACATGTGCCTCCTTTTTCGCAACTTCCCTCTCTTCAAAAGCAAGCAAAAGACGGTACTAAGAAAACAAAACAGAGTGTAAAAAAGCAGCTGCAAAAAGGAGGTGTCCATCGCCGTGAGGTGGTGGTGGTGGTGGTGGGGACATCTAAAACCTTTTCTCTTTCCTTCCCCATTTCCAAATTCTCCATAAGAAAAGGGCTATACTAAAAAACCCCAAATCCCATCTCCAAAATGACCTCCCGGCCAATCGCCGCCGCCACCGCAGCCCCTCCCTCAACCTCCGCCGCGAACGGCCACCACCACCACTACTACCCGCCGCCGCCACCCTCTTCTTCCTCCTCCTCCGCCTCCCTTCGCGGCTGCTGCTGCTGCCTTTTCCTCCTCTTCTCCTTCCTCGCCCTCCTCGTCCTCGCCGTCATCCTCGTCATCGTCCTCGCCGTGAAGCCGAAGAAGCCCGAGTTCGATCTGCAGCAGGTCGGCGTCCAGTACGTCGGAATCAGCCCCACCACCGCCTCCTCCGCCGCCGTGTCGCTCAACATCCGGATGCTCTTCACCGCCGCCAACGACAATAAGGTGGGGATCAAGTACGGCGAGTCCAGGTTCACGGTCATGTACCGCGGGATACCGCTGGGCCGGGGCGAGGTACCCGGGTTCTACCAGCCCGCTCACAGTGTGCGGCGGGTCGAGACCACCATCGTCGTGGATCGGGTCAGTCTGCTCCAAGCGGACGCCGCCGATTTGCTGAGGGACGCCTCGCTGAACGACCGGGTCGAGCTCCGGGTCGTGGGTGATGTCGGGGCGAAGATCCGTATTCTAGGTTTTACTTCGCCCGGTGTGCAGGTTAGCCCTCTCTCTCTCTCTCACTTCAGTTTGTTGCGGAGAACATATTTAACCTAATTTGACACCTTCTTTAGTTCAATTGCACTATTCTTGGTTGATTTCATTAGCTCCACAAGCTGCATTCTTAATTTATGTTTTGTGAATGTCTATATTTGCTGCCGAAGGGGAATGTCAAATTTCTGTATTTGCAGTTTGTTCCTATATTTGGGAGAAATGATTACATTTTTCGCTAAAATGCGCCGGCACAAGCTTGACATTTTATGGTGTTTCTCTGTAATTTTTAAGACAATTTTGTATCTTGAAAAGATTAAAACAGGGCTACTGAATTCCCTCTTTTTTATATCTTGATTGTGGGTAAACTTTGATTAGGGTTAGGTGAGTTGGCATTCAAGGTGAAGCATAAATAGTATGTTGTCTCTTTCAATTTATTAAATTGTTGCAACCCTTTGAATTAGCTATCCTCAAGCAAAAGCTCTCATGGCGTTCTAGTTGAAATTTTTATACTAAATGTAGTAGCCGTTGATCCTCAGTGAAGCCATTTACGAAATTTTGTGAGATTTGTTCGTTTGTTGTTTTTTGTTAGAGACAATACATGAGTAAAAGAGAAAGCGAAACAAGAAATATGGCGTCAAGTTGAAAAAAAAAAAAAAAATGGAGCCTTTTGAGTTGGGTTTAGGTTAACAATGAGGTGCTACATGGGTTCCATATAAGCACCGAGCCTACTTGTCCTAGTTCACTAATTTTCTACTTGTCCTAGTTCACTAATTTTTCTTCATTATTGGATTGTGGCCACCATTTCAAGATTGTTTTTTTTTTCTTTTTTTGCTTTATTTTTTCCCTTTCTCCATGTTTTAGCCTTTAGGTTGTGGCCAGTTGTCTCAGGTCAGCCAACTTATTTGGACTTTTGTCTTGTTGATTTATTATTGTTCTGTAAGCCAATATGCTCGTGAGATATTGAACTTGTGGAATGGTGTGAACAATGTCTACAGATTAGTATTTAAAGAAACTATGACACTTTCATGGTTAAAATATGTATTTGTTCAAATTGTAGGATTGCCACGTTAATTTTTATGCACACCGTTCCATTTTGAGAGAAAAGGCCGTGTACTTCTTGTTTTGGATTTATGTTGGATAAGTCACATTTCAACAAATAATTGGTGCATTATGTGGTTATTACTTATTAGCATTGTAATCAAAGGTACAAACATTTTTGTCTGAACTAATTATTGGTTGCAATTTGTGGAAAGTAATTATTCTCAAAGTTTGAAGAACCGGGAGCAATTTGTCTTTGGAAGAAAGAAGTGGGTTTTCTGAAAAAATCACAAAACACATTTGTCAAATTGCTATATTATGCTCCCACAAAATGGAACATAATGGGTATATATCATAATACGTATTCGTACAGATTCATAGTAGCTAGTGTACAAATGAACAATGATCGTCTTAAGCATGGAACACAATGGATATTGTAATATGCGTATAAATATACTGAATTCATAATGGCCAGTTTATAAAATGAGGAACGATCATCTTAAGCTATAAGCATTATATGATCCTTGACGTTAATTATTGAGTGATTTGTTTTTTGGCAGGTATCGGTGGATTGTACGATAGCCATCAGCCCAAGAAAACAGTCGTTAATATACAAGCAGTGCGGATTTGATGGCCTCAGTGTGTGAATGACCTCTCGAATTAATGTTCGTTTTAGTCAAACAACACCTTTGGCCCCTTTTCCTTCTCACTAGGAAATGGAAAAAGAAGAGAAGAGAAAATAGATAGATGGAGAAATTTACAGAAGATTCCTTTCCCACGCGGTTGGGCACAATGGGTTTAAGCTGTTAGAAAAGCAAAACCCAATGCAAGACACAGGCGGAAAGAATAGTAGTCCAAACTCCAAAAGGGTTTATTTTGCTGCAATTGCTGTTCCCCTTGTAAAATTTTGGAGTTTGATTGTTCCATGATTTTCCTATTTCCACTTTTTTTCTTTTTATTTGTCTTCGTTGGTTCCCACTTAAAGTTATTAACTTGATCTATGAACTGTGTGGTGTAAATAGAATCAAGCAGTAGGCCAATTGTCATATGGATGACCCAACAAAAGTGAAAAATGACACAAAATAATTGAGAAAATTACACCATTTACCTTTAAATTTCATTATATTCTCACATTTACATTTTTATTTCAAATAAAACACACTAACTTTTCTAGTTTATGCATGATTGATTTTTGATTCATTTGTCATTAATTTTTAACTTACATTATTCTTTTGTTTATGTCAAAATAATTTATGCAAGAAAAATAATGATGTCTAAGTGGATGACTGGCTTTTTACAAGGATTTTGTAAGTTGGTCATCGCACCTTGACTGATACTAGTGAATAAATTGATTCTCTACCATGCCAACACACGTGACCGCATGTGATCATCATCATAGTAAGTAAAGTTTAGAAAGTGCACGCATAAACACGCGCGAACGCATCAGTAAGTAACGAGCAAACACATTACCAAGAGAAACAAAAAGGAGTAGCTGTCTAGCTGAAGTGTTTTTGCAAACTCACCGTGTGAAAACCCTCACATGCTATGCAAAGAAAACTCAACATCGAGTTGAAAGTAAAGAAACAAAATACAAGAAGAAACAAACACGACTGCCAAATTCATGCTATAATAACTCACGGTAACAATCAGCAAGAAAACGCAACAAGGTCCCAAAATATAACTTCCGGAATCTCAGAACTACAACAGAGAAAACAAAACTCAAGCGTACAATTCAAAATTTTACCAGTCTTATGACACCAGCAAAATGACTTGACCAAATAAACAAGTATCAAAACCCAGAGTCTTGTTATGTGAACCTCTAGGCCTTGATACGCCCATAGAACTTCTGCTTCTCCTCAGTTGTCTGGAAACGGCCATGTCCAAATTTGGATGAAGTGTCAATGAACTTGAGCTTGATCTCCTCAAGCGCCACACGGGATGTCTGGTTCAGCAGAGTCTGACGGAGAGTTACGACCCTCTTCTTGGGACCCACACAGCAACCTTTGATCATCAAATAATCATCCTTCACCACACCATAATGGGGGAAGCCACCCATTGGTGTAATGTCTTTCTCAGTCCTGACATCATTTCACTCAAATTACCTCCCAAATAAAATTAAAAGGAAAAAAACAGTAAAAGGGCATAAAATGTCGTCAGTTTTGTAGAGCATGTTTCTTTACAAAATAATTCATTCACATTCAATTCATACTCAAAATCTAACTCAAATTTAACCTAACCACACTATCCTCAACATAAATAATACAAATAAGTCATTCTTACACATCACACCAACTTTAATTCACTATTCATCCACTCACATCATTTTAACTATCACTTCACATAATTTCTCTCCTACTTTTACATCAAATCAACTTCAGTTATTTTATTTTAAATATTATTTTAATAATAAACTCAAAATTCCCACTAACAAATAACCATCCAACTTTTTTCAAAAGTAACTCTGATTAATCGAAAAAACTCATTTTGAGCAAATTTATGAGTAAACAAGGTCTTTTTTGTTTTACACAGTAATTTTAATAACCTACAGTTCAGTTTACTTTCCAAATTTCAGAGTTTTTTAATATAACAAGCTGATAAGACCCACAAGGAAACATGCACAACTTGTAGATTTGGATTGAAGCATGTAAAATCACAGTACACGGGATATAACACATTCAAACCTGTCAAACAGGGTATATAACACATTCAAACCTGTCAAACTCAGTACTGGCAGTGTGTTCTTCTTTGCCAGCTTTGCCGAGCCTGTAAATCTTCTTATTCATTTCAGTACGGTGATGATATCCATTCTGTCCAGCCCTAGCAACGGTAAAAGAAACCCTAGCTGGATGCCAGGCACCAATACAAGCCACCTTACGAAGACCCCTGTGAGTCTTACGGGGAAGACGGGTCACACCCCAACGAGTCACCACACCCTCATAACCCTTACCTTTTGTAACACCAATAATGTCAATCATCTCATCTTTCTGGAAGACAGCGTCAACTGGGACCTGCTTTTCAAAGAAACCATATGCAAAGTCAACCTTTTGCGCAATGGTCCCACCATTAACTTGAATCTCCATCAGGTGGGCTTTCTTTTGCTTCAGTCCCTTCATTTTCCTGATCTGTACACATACGAGGGAAAAAAACAAATCATGTCACGTGCAAAAGAAAGGCTTTTTTATGGTGTTTAAAATTTAGGGCGTGTTTGTGTACAAATATGTCCGCTCGAAATGAATTTTTTTGGTTAACTAGAGTTAATTTTGAAAAAAATGGTATAGTTAGTTGTTAGTGGGATTTATATTTTATAAGTGGAAGAGAGATGATGTGAAGTGATAGTTAAAATTATGTGAGTGAATGAATAGTAAATTAAAGAAGATGTGAAGTGTAAGAATGATTGGTTGGTATTATTTAATTATATTAATGATATCGAAGATAATGGAGTTGGGTTAAAATTGAGTTAGATTTTGAGTATGGATTAAAAGTATGGATTGGGTTTTTTTTCATATACAAACACAATTTTAAAGTTTTTATTTTTTATTTTTTTGAATAATTTTAGCAATAACAGGCAAGTAATTGAGAATGATACCTGAGTGTGAGCAAGCACACGGACAACAAACGCGTATTTCTTGAGTTTGTCAAGCTGGGCCTGGATATCTTTCTTTCCCTCATCAGTCTCCAGCTTCTTGGAGTACTTGGTAAAGGCCTTCTTCTTGGATTTGCACCAGTTCTTGTAGAATCTCCTCTTAACCTCCTCACTCAGATGTTGGGCCCAAACAGTGTTGAGGCAGCGAAGCCCACGTGGAGTCTTCACGTACCCAACCACACCCACGATAACCATGGGTGGTGTCTCAATGATGGTAACAGCCTCACAAGTCTCCTTCTTATGGAGTTCTGCAGCCATTATTTCGGGATTAAAAAACCATTTTTTAAGCTTCTAATAATATTAAGATATTTCAAAATCGTTATACATTGCAGACTAGGGACCCAAATGGTTAAGAGGAAAAGTATAAAATTGTAATAATTCAACTTTCTGAAAATTCAGAGAATAGGTTTCAAAGAAGCAATACAATAACATATAAGAAAAAAAGAAACATAAATCTTTAGGGCTATATTGGAACATATCTGGCTGCTGAAAAACTATGAATAAAAGAGTGATGACGTTAACAACATACACATCAGCATATAAAAATTGCATTTAGAAAACCAGAAGAAATGATGGAATAATTTACTTGATCCGGGCTTTTCCACTTCTCTGACAATATGGGTCATCCCAGCCTTGTAACCAAGGAAGGCAGTCAACTTGCAAGGCTTGCTAGGGTCATCCTTAGGGAAAGCCTTCACTGAATTTTCCAATGAAAATTTCAAGATTAGTAATAGTAAGATTCAAGAATAGAAAGGAAATATAAAAGGTATCGAAATCGATGGATTGCAACATGCATAAAAAAAAGTACCAGTAAATGTTCAACACAGCGAGATAGTCCAGAAGAGAGGGTATAAAAAAAAAATACATACATGTTCATAAAAGAAAGAAAACGATTTTAGTTCAACCTATTTCTTGTAATTTAGACTTTATTTCCATTCTCCAGGCTGAAACACTAACAAGCCGGGTGATTTTCATCTGATATGTCAGATACAATTAAACAAACATATCCATATCAAATTGTTCTCAAAGATGGCTAGTGGATGCTCATATTGATTAGACAGTCATTTCTAATACATATCAATTAGCTAAAGCATTTCAAAAATTAATCCATCATCTCATATTGCAAAACAATCGAACAAAACATATTGAAACAACTATATTGATACCCTTTCCCCTGTGGCGAGCTGCCCTCTTCCTTGGGAGGAAACCAAGGGACCCGTGCCTTGGGTGCTCAAACTTCCTGTGCGACATTGATCGCCTCCTTCAACCTAATACACAAACAATAAAAATGAATCTGTTAATATTATTGAACTATCAAACTGACAAGAGATCGAAGAAAAGGAAGCAAAAATCTAAACCTTTTTCAATCACATAACTCAATCATAAAATCATTTTAATCATCGTGAGTTCAACACTAAAAATAAATAAAAACAAAAACAAAAAACAAAAAGAATAAGAAACCAGCAAGCATCATGAAAAATCACTTGCACATCACTATATCTAGTGAACAATGAAAAAAAAAAGACCCATATCAAAATACAATGCAATGAAATCTATCGTTACAGGAAAAATATCCAACATTTGTTAGCATTCTAGCAAAGCTCACAGACCAATCAAGCCAATGTCGCATCAACATTAAAACTATTAATCTTGACAAAAAAATTAATCAATGAAATTATGGAAATGCAATGGTAGCTCAAAATCTCTTCGTACGTCAGAGAGCTGAAACAAAGCAAACGACGCGTACCTGAATACTGCAGTGGGTTGAATCTTTGCCGACAAAAACCCTATCTAACGAGGTCTGCAAATTTATACTCTCTTCATTTGGGCAAAGTAGAAATAGCCTTTAGCTATTATGGGCCGAAATGTAATATCTTTTGGGCTTACTTGATCCGTGATCCTTGTTTTAAGTTTTAACATCCAAGTCCAACGCCATGTGATAATCGGTTATGAACAAAATAAACTAATATACAATGGATCATTTATCTATATTTTACTAGTACGTGACCCGTGCGATGCATAATTGTATTTATTTTCAAAAATATTATAAATTGAAGGCTATTAATCAATACATTATAATATGTATGGCGTTTGCCAAGTAATTATAAAATGATCATCATGAAAAAGTCATATATTATCAAAAATCTCATTGTGCAAAACATTAATAGTTTAATTACTGTGCAACTCGTTATCCCCGCAAACTAATATTTTCAACTCATTTATGTAAATTACACGTGAAACAGCAACATATAACTGATCGTGACTAAAAAAAGGTTTATTCAAGAACATACCAACGTGCCATAAATACTGACTCAAACTCTTGTTTATGGTCATGACATGTGAACCCTACCATCTGAAGAAATTATGTTTATCTGAGAAATCAACATCTTCTCACCAACGCGATATCCAATCAATATCTTGCATTCGAACACATGAGTGGAGAGCTTGGTAACAACCAAGCGTGTCCCATTGAACAGTCCCATAAAATGATCTATGTTCTGTAACATGATTGGAGTTTCTTTTTTTAAATGCAATTCATGGTTCGGTATTCCTGAACACTTGATGCTATTCAAGAACTTGGGCATGTGGAGATCATACAAGAAGTCATTATTTGAATCGAACTTACACGTATTGTCAGAGCTTAAATATGTATGACCTTAGTCAAATTCATCTCCGACATGTATTTATTGATATATTCAACGAATTCAACATCTGCACATGTATAGCCCTTTCCTTCAAATAACTTGGATCATCAGTTGCATTCTTGAACATTGGATACATGCTTCTAACAATAGTAGCAAATGGATACGTGTTCATCGACCATGAAAAGGTCGAGAGGACAAGGGAGCAATTTGTGGAATAAATTCATGGAAGAAGAAGAAGAAGCATTAGATACGTGCTTCTAACAATAGTAGCAAATGGATATGTGTTCATCGACCATGAAAAGGTCGAGAGGACAAGGGAGCAATTTGTGGAATAAATTCATGGAAGAAGAAAGTGAATTTGAAGAATATGAATTGAAAAACAATTATTGAGGGAATGAAAATTGAAACTGAAACTGAACATGCGATTTATTGACAATAAATAAAGAAAAAGAACTTACTGAACGACATGATTGAGTTGATCGGAAGAAAGTGAATTTGAAGAATATGAAAAACAGGTATTGAGGGAATGAAAATTGAAACTGAAATTGAACATGCGATTTATTGACAATAAATAAAGAAAAAGAACTTACTGAACGACATGATTGAGTTGATCGTTAGCATCAAGAAAGCACGGTGGTCGACAGCAGAGTAGCAGCAATGGAGACAGAAATTTTTGCAAGGAAACTATATAGCAGGAAAATTCTAGTAAAGGTGGAAAAAATCGAAAAGTTTTACAGAAAGGCATATTTATAGGGAGAAAAGGAGGAAGCCTAGGAGGTCGATGAACCTCAGTTGTCTGATGAAGGTCGGAAGGAATTGCCAGGATTTATAGAAAGGTAGGTGAATGGATGGTCAATCAGAGCTGTCCGAAACAGGTCAAAACCGACGAGTAAGATCAAAAAGGGAATTTGAAAAGACAGAATGATTACAAACATCAGATAAAATAAAAATCTAATAGATGAGATGAAGGCAACATTAATGGGCGCTCTGACCAAGGATGGGATAAAGTTCGGGGTGATTACGTCGATACATAAGGTTGTCAGCTGATTTTAAAGGACGTCGGACTAGTACCAAAAGTTTCAATTTAAAATTTTGAACTTAAGACCTTGCCGTTAGGTCCAACGGGTTGTTTTGAAAGGTCGAACTAACGAGTCGTCACTAAATAATGTAAATAGGAATAATTAGTTCTACTCTTAGATCGAGTTATCGCAGGAGGAGGGGGATGGGGATATGATGATATGGGCTACCATACCAGATCGTGTGCGATCTAAATAGTGGTTTGACCAAATCGGGTAAACAGATAGGTCGGTCAGACAACAAGGATGTCTAAGGTCGTGGAAGCACCAAGTCGATGGTGACCCTACATGTAAGATAGACCGCCAACAGCAAGCAAGGGCTCTCGGCTAGCCTGATAGAAATTCAACTTGGAGGTTTGCTCGTCGATGTATGACCTAAGAGATAAGCTTATCCACTAAAGGTCGGAAAAACCTTCTTTAAGGAAAATTAAGCTAATAGCATAATTATGCTACCTAATGAAGCTAAGAAGGGCACGTGGATAGGACCACGTGGGCTAATAGAATTGGGCAGTTTGACACACGGGCAATACGAACTGGTAGCTCAAACACTCGGGCAACCTAGTCGAACAGTCTTAAACAACAAGGTAAGTGATAATAATATATTTTTTCAAAAACTATTTAAAAACTAAAACAATTTTTTTGTTATTATTATTTAATTTTAAATATAATTTTCTTAACAAGTACCCGTGTAGTGCACGGGCGCTTGTTAAAAAAATTATTCTTAAACTTTTACATTAATGAGAAAAAAGTATTTTAAAATTTATTTTTTTTACAAAAAATATATATTATTATATATTTTAGAACGACACTTGTTACTTGTGCGACTTACATGTGTTTTATTATAATAATTTTTCTAATTTATATCATATAACTACTTTAAACATAAAAATATTAATTAATAAATAATTTATTTTTGTAATTAATCTTAATAAATAATTTTATTATTATTAAAAATATAAATATAATTTATTTATTTTATAAATACAATATGGATGATAAATCGAAACTCATCAAAAGATAATTAATTTGATATATTACATATGTAAAATTGATAAAAAAAATATAAAAGTTATTAACTTTTAAAATACATTTACAATTTAATTTTTATAATAGGAAATGATATTAAAATACAGTTAATGCATGTAAAATGCCCATAAATAATCAACATATTTATAGATAATCGGACCCTAATTATTTTTGGATTGGACATAAATTAAAACTATCCAAGTCAAATAATAAGCATGAAAGTTTGTCACAAAGGATCCCAAAGCATGCGAGTCTGCTACTTAGGATCACCAAATTCGTTAATTATATATAAGGAAAGATTAGCCGATTTGTGCACCATGACCGGAATATAAACATTTCTTTTTAATCATTTCTGTTCCTCAAATAAGAGGTTCTTCCATCATAATTGAAATATTTATTCTTTTTTGTTTCATTTCTTCTCTAAAGAAACTATTCTTGTGTCATAATAAAATTCAAATGTTTTTATTTTATTCACTCCAGGTTCTCAAAAGAATAGATTTAACCGAACACCTGGTAGGCTGGTACGATTCCTAAAATGATTCATGAACAAAATTATTCAATAAACCGAACTTTTCAGCATGTACATATTCCAATTATCGGGTCTTTAAATGTACAAGTGGCTTAGAAGCTCTTTTTATGATCCTCACCTAAAGCGAAGATCTCAATTAAATCATAACTAAAAAGTACGTTATGCACCAAACATGTCAGTGTTAGGAGCCTTTGGAGATTTGATTTGGATCCACCTGGATTCGAATGCACAAACAGTAAACAAATTATACAATGATTTACATACTTACATGGCAATTCTAATCAGGAACATCTTGGAATAGTCATCAAACACTATCCGGATTGGTTCATTCAACTCAATTCAATTGCTGTATTCGTAACTACAAATTAATATTATTAGGAACCCAACATTTTTGAAATGTTATGCATGTCATTTCTTATCCATTTGAAAGAAAACATTTTTTTGAATAACGATAATAAGTTAATAACCCAGAAAATAATTTGAGATATTCAATTAAAAACCAATCACAATCTTGGAAAATAAAAAAGAAAGAAAGAAATCCAAAATGTCCCAATGTCAGGTACATAATAGTATATCATAACAAACATACGCACATCATAGGTTTTAGCACTGTACACGCATACCCATACAGACTAATCGATAACAACTACCTAAAATTCCTCAAAAAAAAAAAAGGGAAATAAAAAAAAGTTGTGGGCCGATACAAAAATTGATTGGAGGAATTTTGTTCACCAGTCGATGGATTTCTTACCGCGCTTCTTAATTAACGGCCTGGTGGCGCTGTAAACGTCGTCTATGGATCGAAATCGCTTTTTCCTTCGAGGGAGCCACTCGAGCTCGCCGTTAATTGCCCTCTCCAAGTTGGAGGATATCTCGTGAGAATCGCCCACGCTTTCCTCGCGGCTGTGGTCCGCCGTCCTCGCGGCGGAGTCGCCGCTGAGCTGTATGAGCTGAAGGGCGGCGTCAATTTCGGGGTCCGTCAGCCGGGGCTCCATCAACTTCCTGCTGTTGTTTGTGTGTGGAGATTTCTTCATTCGATCTTTGTGTTTCTTTTTTTTTTCTTTTTTTTTTGTTCTCTGTTTTAAAGAATTTGTTTGTACGACAGAGGGTATCAAGTCAACAGATATTTTTGAGGGAGAGAAACGTCATTTAAGGTTTTCTGGTCGGATCTAGAAAGTAATCACATTTGAATTTGAAATCAACGCCTGCCTTGTGTTACCATTGTCAATTTATTTTGGGGAAATGTTACGTTACGGGACTATTTCATCGGAGTTTGCAACTATTTAATCATCATGTAATTGTCGGGGATAGTTGATCTAACGGTTACAAACTCAGACGAGATGATTTTATAGCAGAACCATAACATCTCCCTTTATTTTGTACTTGGTTCTTTATTGGTAACTATTAGTCACCCGTGCAATGCACGTGGATATTATTATCTATAATATTTTTAAAAAACAATTTGATATATAAATTGTGTTATGCAGGCAATGATCATGATCATAATAATAGACATAGAAATATATCATTAAATTGAAAAAATCATATATTATTGAACACTTCCCTATATACAACATTATCAGTTTGATTCTTTGGTACGTCATCTTCGCCACAAATTAAGATTTTCAAACCTTTTCGGTTAGTGACACGGGAAACAACAACATATAACTGATCATGACTGAACACTGATTTCTTAAGAAAAATAAGCCAACATGAGATAAGGATTGTCCCTAGCTCTTGTTTATAGTCATGGCGTAAGAAACCATAACGGGAAACTGTCGCCGCTGGAACTTGAAAGGAATTCTAACATCAGAAAGAGTTATTGTCATTCTTGGAATCAACACCTTATCACCAGAATGATCTCCTGTGAGTATCTTATACTCAAGAACGTGAGTCGATAGCTTTGTCACTACCAATCGTGTCCCATTACACAAACCCATAGAATGATCCATGTTCCGCAACAACATGACTGGAATTCCAATCTTCAAATACAACTCATGGTTCGGTATTCCGGAACACTTGATACTATTAAAATACTCAGGCTTATACAAAAAATTAAATAAGTGAAAATGCAGTTACCAAATAGCATTGTATCGTCGATTTTCTCGATATCAATCAATGTGTTGAACCTTCGAAAGTCAAAACGGAAAATTGAAAAGTCACCCTTGTAGCTTATGTGTTCGGTTCTACCATGTAGTATAAGCCTGTATTGTGCAATGGTGGATCTATAAATTCCGATATTACTCTCGACTTGATAGTTTCGAAATGCATAGACAACACCTTCTTCGAATTCATTGATGAAAGTTGGGATGTTGATTGCTCTTACTATTCCAGTAATTCGACCTCCCTGAAAAAAAGAATAATATTAGATATTAGATATTATAATTAAATGTACTTGATTTAGTTATTGTTAATTCCGTAAATTTTTTTGTTTAAATAATAAATACAGCAATTTTGAATTCAAATGAAATTCAAAGAGTGATACTCGGTCAATAAAAACCTAAACCAATTTTAAATACTGTATATTAATTTTCAACCTTATCATGTATGATGATAAGATAGGTGCAAAGTAGTTAAAATGTGGAGATTTTTGTGTGATAGCATCGTTACATAATTACCATCTTTCCATTAAATTTCGGTCAATACCAATGTGATACAAAAAAAAATTGTTGAAAAATTTTTTACGTCAAAATTCTACGTCAAACAAATATTATAATCTTTTACGTCAAAATTGTTTACGTCAAACAAATATTTCCATCTTTTTACGTCAAAATTTTAATAATAATAATTTATAAATAACACAAATTAATATAAATATTATAATCAAAAATCATATTCATATTTATGAATATAATCCATTATAATAAATTATTGAAAAATCAGGCAATATAATACATTAAATGTACTTAATTCAGTTATTGTTAATTCCGTAATTTTTTTTATATAATCTTATATTTGAAATATTTGTTAGGATTTGTATTAATTTATTACTTATATCATGACATTCTACCAATTTTAAACTAATATACAGTAGAAGTCAAAAATAAAATGACACGGGAAATTTTCACATTCATGCGACATTTAATAAAAAAAAAAATATCCAACGACCTTTTATAAGGATAACAAATATAATAACACTGGAATTTATTATAGAATTCGGAATTCAACGACATGGAATGAAATTAAAATTCAAAATAATCAAACTCTAAATATCATAAATATCTCCTGCTCCTTGCTAATGTTGAGGGAAAATATCAACATTTTGAGGAAAAATCCCACCATATTTGATAACATGAGTTCTTCCATGAAGCACAAGTTTCCATATGTTGGTTATGATATCCTTCTTCCCATGATTAAATTCAACGACATAGTTGTTGATCGCATACACCTCACATTCGTTCAGTATACCTCGAAATGCTCCCATATGTTTGGAACGTATTATCCCTTTAATGAATATACCCTACAATATAAATTTATAACTATGAATTAAAATATTTTTTAAATAAATTTGATATTATAAATAAAAATATTTACCTGTTCATCATGAAACATATATGGAATGCGTTCTAACTCTCCCGTTGGTGATGCGTTTCAACTATTAGGATTGCTTTCAAGTGCAAAAAAGGCTTGTTTCTCCTACTCACGGAATGAAGTGTATCCCAGACTGGCGGCATTTATTATCAATGTGTTTTGAAATTGATCTTTTTTTTTTCTCTGTACAATTTATCTCGGTTTTTTTTTTCTCTACTGTGAATGACGTGAACTTTTTTTTTTTTTCTAAACTGTGAATGACGTGAATTGTTGAATAGTGGTAGTGCATATGATTTTATACCAAACAACCGTTTTTGAACTCAATATTCGCATAATTATGTAATGATAATTATTGATCCAATTGAGACTTATCCAAATATCCCTATAATATCTCTAACTAATTAATTTTTGAATTAATCCTGTAATGATAATTATGGATCTAATTATGACTTATCCACAATCCCAATAATATCTCTAATAAACAAATTTTTGAATTGAAGTATAACTTTTTTAAAATTTCGTGTATTATAAATGCAGTAAATATGGTTTCTATATTTAGATTGTCAAAGTTTTTTTTTTTTGGTCAAAAGTTTCTAAAAAGGTATTTTAACAACAACCTTTATATATATATATATAGATATAGATTTTCTTTTATTCTTTTTTACGCGATGCACGAGACAATATTAATAATCGTATAAATAACAAAATTAGAATTTATTAGCTAAAAGAAGGTGATAGAAATTCTAAATTCTCTAGACATCATGTTTAACTATGGTGGATCCAAATGTGAGTCTAATCATAAAACTTTGGCAGAATTATGAATTATATTGAGATTTGTTTAAGTCTTCTAAGCTTCAGAGACAATGTTGTAGCGTTGAAGGTATTACAATTTCTATTAACTCTGATATGAACTTGAGATTGATTACAGAGGTTGGTGAAGAGGAGATCAAAACAGTCCTAATGAACATGGATCAGAACAGTGCTCCTGTCATTGATGGTTTAACTGCAGCCTTTTTCCTATCATATTGGTCTATAATTAAGCATCACCTCGTCTAAGTTGTTCAAAATTTCTTTGGTTCTGGGAAGTTGCCTAAGAGTCTTGATCACATGTTATCTCTCTGATCCATAAAAAGCTCAACCCCACTTCTGTGTCTGACTTTACACCCATTAGTCTCTGCAATGTCATTTACATGTTAATTTCTAATGCTAATAGGCTTAAGGGTGTTCTCTTTGTTTACATTTCATCCTCCCAGTCAACCTATGTTCATGAGAGGCAAATCCTTGACAATGTGGTAGTGGCTAATGAATGCATTCATTTTCTCAATAGTAAAAGGAAAAGGAATGATAATTTCATGGCCATTAAACTTGATATGGCCAAGGCCTATGATAGGGTGGAATGCAATTTTGTTGCTAGAATCTTAAGAAATATGGGTTTGCGTAATAAATTTATCCCTTGGGTCTTGGCTTGCATGTGTTCTTCTGTCTTTTCCTTTAGCGTTAATGGGGACTGCTTGAGTCCTTTGAAGCCTTTTAGAGGCTTGACAGGTTGATCTCAGGCTAGGATTGTTTCCAATTTTAAAGGGATTAAGGTTGGTAATTGTGTACCTACTGGTCAGAAAGTCAACATTGATAAGTCCTCTATTTTCTTTCCCAAGAACACCTGTGAAGACACTAAGAATGCCATCTGCAATGTGTTACCAGGTATCACTAGAGTGAGTTCCTCTAAATATCTTGGACTTTCCTTAGGCAAAGGTAGGCAAAAAAGAGAGATATTTTCTTTTGTGAGAGACTGTGTGGCTCAGAGATTGCATAATTGGAAAAATAAATTATTGACAGAAGTTGGAAGTGATGTATTGATAAAATTTGTCTTGTCTACTATGCCTACTTATGTGTTTTCTTACTTTAGAGTGCTTGTGGGTGTTAATAATGCTATTTGCATGGATAACAAGTTTCTGGTGGGCGTTGAATGCCTCTGGTGGCAGCAAAGTTCACTGGTTTTGTTGGGGATAGGCTAGTTAAACCTAAGGAGGTTGGGGGTCTGGGTTTTAAAGACTTGAGAGCTTATAAAGAGGCCTTGTTGGTCACAACCACAGTGTGGCCTATAGGGGTTGACCGATTATAGGCCACGGTTGAGTCGTGACCACACTGGGAAAACGGCGCCGAAGACCATCGGTGACTGGGGTCGAGCAGCGCATAAGGCGCTGCGGGCACGCCAAGAGTCCTAGGTGTACGTGTGCTTTTACCCAGGAGACCCCGAGCGCGCGCACGCCAGCCCAGGCTGTGCGCAACGTCGCGCGAGAAGTTCGCGGACGCCTGGTTACGTGCAGGCACTCGCAGCGTGATTTTTTTATAGTGTCGAGTGCTACGCGCGACCCGGGTAACGTTCTAGCTCCTGCGTGACATTGTTGCGGGCATGCAGCGTCACATTAGGGATTGCCACAGCAGGTCTTAGCGACGCGTACGGTGCAGTCAGCTGACGAGGCGCGCAGCGACACAACAAGCGTGCAGCGAGCCCTGCGATGGCGGAATTTCCAAACGACGGTCGAGAATATCGGGAAGGGGCTATCTTGGACAAGAAGTGATGCAGAATAAATATTATTATTATTATTTAGTGACTTGCTGGACAAGATAGCTTTTAGGGTTTTGGGTATCTTATTTAATGACCCCTCTTCTTTGTTATTCAATGGTTGATTATTGAATGAAAATAAGATTGTGAGTTTTATGGAGAGAGTATTTCGTTTGTCTTTCCCACTCATACGCTTTCCTACATCAGTTGGTATCAGCAGTCAGTACGATTCGCGATGTTGTCGGGATGACAAGATGCCGCAAACAAACGATGTGATGCAATCTTCAACGATCGGTTTCAACAAATCGACTACCGATTTGAACAATTGGACGTCCGTTTCACGGATTGATTTGCAGATCTTTCGATGGGGATCGAGGATTTACGTTTGACGCTTAACAACGTGGTCTGAGATTTGCAAATGAACCGTGCCGCCGGTGACCGGGGTGTGCGCGGGGGAGTTCACGGAGGAAGTGGAGGTCGTGTTCTAGGCGGGGCGCCACGGCGGCGATCTCCACAACCGTCGCCCGATGATGTAGACGGTGAGGAGACCATCTCGGAGGTGGATCCCTTCGGAGAGTGGCTGCCTCCCGTCGAGACTAAGCTCGTTGTTGTGCATGACGATCAAGATGTGCGGCAACAGAGTGCGATTTTTGAGAAAGATGGCGGCCTATTGTACGATGGTCCGCCTATTTTTGATGAGGAGCTTCCAGTGACGGAGACATATTTTTGCCGCAAATATGGGTCTCGCGTGGGACGTCGCAGAAGTTGAGTCTTTGACGGGGATACCATCGTTTAAGCCCAATGTTTCGAGTATCTTGGCCAACGATGGTTTTTGGGAGTGGAAGCCGAGGCTCAATAACTGGTGGACCATTTTCCGGTTGTCTATTGCGAAGTCTCCCAACAACGGGATGCTTGGCCGTAGTTATAAATCTGAGCGCAGTGAACGATATGGTATGTTTTGTGTTAATTCAGCTGTGTGGGTTATACGTATGAATGCGTGTACATGTACCTTTGCAGCAGTTCAATCCTTGCCCGAGATTATGTTTACTTTCGAGGTTGTTGGGCAACCTTCAACCTTCGTGTTCGATCGGGGGAAACGTTGGGCTATTCCTGTCATGAGACGTCTCCAACGGGAACGAGTCGAATTCGAGGGCGAATCCTACTCAACCGGGGGAGAATGATGCAGAATAAATATTATTATTATTATTATTATTATTATTATTATTATTATTATTATTTAGTGACTTGGTGGACAAGATAATTTTTAGGGTTTTGGGTATCTTATTTAAAGACCCCTCTTCTTTGTTATTCAGTGGTTGATTATTGAATGAAAATAAGATTGTGAGTTTTATCGAGAGAGTATCTCGTTTGTCTTTTCCACTCGTACGCTTTCCTACATCAAGAAGTTTGCTGCCTTTTGAGTTCTTGACTGATAAGGAATATATGTCCTAATTGGAAAGGGATTGATTATTTCCTAATTGGTTAAGGATCCTAAATTAATGGCTATAATAGTGGATAATTTATTTACATGTTCTATTATTTGCTACTAGTAGTCACCGTGCGATGCACGTAGATATTATTATCTAGACTGTTTTTATAAAACAATTTTGTATATAAATTGTGTTATGCAGGCAATGATCATGATCATAATAATAGATATATAAACATATCATTAAATAGAAAAGATCATATATTATTGAACACTTCCCTATATACAACCTTATTGGTTTGATTCTTTGGCACGTCATCTTCGCCACAAATTAAGATTCTCAAACCTTTTCGGTTAGTGACACGGGAAACAGCAACATATAACTGGCCATAACTGAACACTGGTTTCTTAAGAAATAAGCCAACATGAGATAAGGATTGTCTCTGGCTCTTGTTTATAGTCATGGCGTAAGAAACCATAACGGGAAACTGTCGCCGCTGGAACTTGAAAGGAATTCTAACATCTGAAGGAGTTATGGCCATTCTTGGAATCAACACCTTATCACCAGCATGATCTCCTGTGAGTATCTTACACTCAAGAACGTGAGTCGATAGCTTTGTCACTACCAATCGTGTCCCATTACACAAACCCATAGAATGATCCATGTTCCGCAACAACATGACTGGAGTTCCAATCTTCATTCGGTATTCCAGAACACTTGATACTATTCAATAACTCAGGCGTATGGAGATCAGACAAAAAAACATTATTAGAATCCGATTTGCACGTACTGTCAGAGCTCAAGTACATACGACCATCCAACAAATTCAATGATGTCATGTACTGATTGATAGACTCGACCACATCCAATGTCGGCGCTAATATAGCCCTATCCTTCAAATAACTTGGATCGTCGGGTGCCTCTTTATACATTGGATATGTGCTTTCAACTATCTGAGCAATAGGATCATCAGATGGCTGAAGCAAAATGTCCTCGGGTATGTCTATAGGTGCACATCCATCATTCAACCCTCCGATAGTTCCATCTCCGATGTTGGCTATCCAATCTGCAAATCGTGCAAGCTCATCACGCTCATCCGAATTAGCAAGTCCCTGAAGGCGCATGTTTTTCGTAAGCTTAAGCACAGTACAACTCCTCCATATGTCAGAAGCATTAATGGCAGCATTGACTATGTCCTGACGGCTACCCTTTGGAATGACAGGAAGGATTTGTCAAAAATCTCCACCAAAAACAACCGCTTTCGCACCAAACGGTTTGTTCAAGTTCAAAGATTCAATTGCTCCCATAATACCCTGCAGCGATGTCTGTACAGCTTCAAAACAATGATTGTGCATCATTGGTGCTTCATCCCATATTATTAGAGAAGCACGAATTATCAATTCAGCTAGAGGGCTTGACTGATCGATGTTGCAAGTAGATTCCTGGTGGGGATTCATTGGTATAGCAAATCGAGAATGCGATGTTCGTCCACCTGGCAACAAAAGCGATGTTATACCGCTGGATGCGACACATAAGACTATGTCACCTTTGGATCTCAAACCAGCAGATAAAGTCCTCCACAGGCACGTCTTCCCAGTTCCACTATAACCATATACAAAAAAGACCCCTCCTTGGCCGGATTCAACAGCAGACATAATTGTTGAGTACACACTCCTCTGTTCGGCTGTCATTTTCTTAAGGAGCATATCGTGTTCAACAGGGAGGGCCTTTCGATCATAATTCAATTCATCCAAAATTAGACGATTAGAACTTGAATTGGTGTTCTCCCTATCCGAAAATGACATAGTTTCATATTCACGAAGGCTTGACCCACGTCGTCTCAATAAATTTTCAATCTCAGCAAGGGCCAGGTTCTTGATTTGTTCTTCATTGAGCACCAAACCTATAAACCAATTATTTATGAGTAGGAATAAAAAAAATATTAACACGATTAGAACATTGTATATAAAGATAAAAATCAAATTATGATTAAACATATTATAAAAAGTAATTGATTGCCATCATTATTGTGTAGTCGGCGATGTCTGTACAAAATGTCATATGACATGCATTGCCAACACTTTGTCCAGACATCATCCGGCCTTCCAAATGAACCGAACACCAACAAAGATGCAATCATGCAAACATGCGTCTAAGAGAGTCTACAAAAGCCCATTGACTTGCTTCAGTAATGCCGTCTATATACTCCCAATCGTCCTCCAACAAACTGCACTCGTAGCAAGCATCACGATACGTTAGATGCTGGACTTCACCGACTTTCATATAGTCCTCATGACATGTTGCCCCACGCACAACAGTGAGCAATAATCTCAAGTAGTAATTATTTCCACTACCGGGAGGTACGTATCGTAAACGGCCTACAGAGGGTTGGTCCTTATCTTTTCGAGGTGTCCATTGTCTGATTGTTGTATTCCACACAAATTTTGATGGTGCCTCAACATACGTTAGTTCCCTTGCCTTAGGATATATTTTGTTTGTCTCGAACCACGCAAGAAATTGGCTTTCATCAACTACGTCAAAATTTTATTAATAATAATTTATATATAACACAAATTAATATAAATATTATAATAAAAATTCATATTCATATTTATGATAATCCATTATGATAAATTATTGAAAAATCACGCAATATAATCCATTAAATGTAATTAATTTAGTTATTGTTAATTCTGTATAATCTTATATTTGAAATATTTGGTAAAATTTGTATTAATTTATATCTTGTATCATGGCATTCTATCAATTATAAACTAATATACAGTAGAAGTCAAAAATAAAATGTTAAAATTTTAACATTCGTGCGACATATAATAAAAAAAATAAAAATATTCAACTTACATTTTATAAAGATAACAAATATAATAACACTAAAATTGTTTATAGAATTCCGAATTCAACGACATGGAATGAAATTAAAATTCGTAATAATCAAATTCTAAATATCATAAATATCTCCTGCTCCTTGCTAATGTTGAGGGAAAATATCACCATTTTGAGGGAAAATTCCACCATATTTGATAACATGAGTTCTTCCATGAAGCACAAGTTTCCATATATTGGTTATGATATCCTTCTTCCCATGATTAAATTCAACGACATAGTTGCTGATCGCATACACCTCGCCTTCGTTCAGTACACCTCGAAATGCTCCCATATGTTTGGAACGTATTATGCCTTTCATGAATGTACCCTACAATATAAATTTATAAATATGAATTAAAATATTTTTAAAATTATATAAATTTGATATTACAAATAAAAATACTTACCAGTTCATCATGAAACAATATATGGAATGCGTTCCAGCTCTCCTGTTGGTGATGCGTTTCAACTATTAGGACTGCTTTCAAGTGCAAAAAAGGCTTGTTTCTCCTACTCAAGAAATCGAGTGTATCCTAGACTGACGGCATTATATTATCGATTCTGAGATGTATCTCTTTTTTTTTTCTCTGTAAAATTTATCTCGGTTTTTTTTTCTATGCAGTGTGAATGACGTGAAGTTTTTTTTTAGAGACTTATCTCTTTAAATGACTTATCCACATATCCCAAAAATATCTCTAATCAATTAATTTTTGAATTCAAGTATGAGTTTTTTAAAATTTCGTGTATTATAAATGCCCCACTTTGATATTATAAATGCTTTGAATTTATCAACATAATCCCAATAATATCTCTAACCAATTAATTTTTGAATTCAATTATGAGTTTTATTAATTTTCGTGCATTATAAATGTTTGAATATGGATTCTATATTTAGAATGTCAAAGTTTTTTTTTTTTGGTCAAAAGTTTCTAAAAAAGTATTTTAACAACCACCTTTTTATATATAGATAGATTAATTGCTTAAATATGCATGTGGATTAATTAACCACTGCCAAAATTACAAAAGAATAAATTATGAATTTAGAAAGCCAATTAATTAAATTAATTATCTTTGTTCTTTATCAATTATTTTCGGTTGTTTGACGTATAGTTTATCGCATAAATTGTTTCGCTCTTTATCAAGTATCTTCGCCTCTGTCGAACAGTTTTTTTGCATAAATTTTTCACATTTTATCAATTATATATCTTCGTTTGTCTGTCGTATAGTTTATCGTACAGTTATTTTTGCATTTTGTGGGGTGAAAAAATTAACATATTAATCGATGGTGTGAAAAACTTAGCCCAGTTAAAATAGTTATTTCCTCAATAACTTCAATTATGAATAGCTATCCTAATTTTTGAACTTGTGTCATTTCGTATTGAGCAAAACTCGAATGAAAACTGACTTCGGAATAGGTTTTAATCACTATCGAAGTAAAAGACGTAGACTCCTTTAACACAGAGTAGTAGAAATGGTAGGCAACTTAATTTTTCCCTCATGGACTTTAGGCAACTTAATAATTACATCAGCACAAGTAAATGATATAGGCATACAACAAACAAAGACCTCAGCATGCAAGTTAAGGAGCATATCAATGGAGATCATTATCAGCAACTGAATTTATTTCTAAGAGATAAAAGAAAGATTACAGAGAAAGCTGTTCACAAAGTCGACCAGATAGCTTTTGAAGAATAGTTGGCAACTGATGACTTCCTACACTTGCATTCATATCCATCGTGCTAAAATAATTTTGGTGACATAAAAAATTCATATAGAATAAGAAAATTTGAGTAAATGAACGGTATGCCCTCACTTAATGAGCTTAATTATGTATAAATAAATGATCATATATATATATATATATATATATAGGAATATCTAGCCTTGTTAGTGCAACTATTAATGTTATCCAACAAAACTACGAATTTTAGAAATCATGCATGCTTTAGATAATAGCTATCAATACCAGCAATGGAATTAAAATTAATGAAGACAAAACCATTCAAGAAAAACAAAATAAAGCTACACTTAATCATGCCATTACACAAGATGAAGGAAAAAAAAATTACTAAAGGGGTAAAAGAAAAAGGAAAAAGTACATAACTCACTAGAAATTGATTCACCTCCACCATTATGTTCTGACTTCATCCCAAAATCAATTAGTCGAAACCGAAATACTAAATCGGCTTCGTCTTTTTGTAGATACTCAAAATCGACCTGAATCGCTCTTTCTTCCGAGGCAAAGCCTCCATTGAAGCTTCCGAATCTCGATTATTCGCATGCGCATCGTGAAAACAACGATGATCGGAGGCTCTTTTTGGAGGAATTGAACGGCTGAGTCGGAGCAACTGGGTGACCGCGATCCACTCAGAATCTGTGAGGATTTGATGACCCATCTTACAAATTTGGCACTCAATTTCTAATTTTTTACAGATATGATAATACAAGATTTTACAGCTATACTTTTCAGTTTTCACCTATGTGTGTGTTGGGGGGTTGAGTAGGAAGATGACCGCAGATTAATATTTGCATATATATACACTTGTTTACGTGGGAAAAATATAGGTGGAGATCTTCGATTTTTCTAATAAAAAAAGGTAAAGGGAAAAAACATTATTATTCTCTCAATTTGGTTATTTATCTTTCAAATATAGATGTGTTCGATTTTTATATGGCGAAAGATCTAATTTTTCAAAAAAGAAAAAAAAAAGTTGATTTTTTTATTTATTTTTTGAATTGTCGAATGACATGTTAAAGACATTTCATTCGACTTGTTTTTAAAATATTTTTTAAGTGAATAATTTTTGTCGACTTCGTGTAACTTTAATGACTTTTGTATACATTCTGGAATTCTTGCAGAATTTTTATATATGAGATGCTTTTTAAAACTTACATCGTATACTTTTTTAGATATATTTAGAATTTTGTAATTTATACTTATAACTATGATGTTTGCATAAAATGTTCATGAATATTGCATAAAACAATAAATATCAGTAAAGTCAAACTAGATTTTTGTGATAACATAGCTAATTGAAATGAACTCTAATAGTAAATGCTAAGGGTGTGTATGTATATAAATTATCTCAATTCGTACTCAAAATTTTAACCCAACTCACCATCTTAGATATTTTCAATACTAGTAAAGTGCACGTGCATCGCACGTGGTGGCGAATATTTTTTGCCGTTAAGTTTAGTAAAATAAATTAATTAATTTATTAAATATATTGCAGAAACAAAATAAAATGTAGAACAAATGAGCTTCTAATGTATTCTTTTTTTTCCAAAAATAACATAACGATGTATTAATATAAAAAGAATAAAATAACATATTACAACCCCAACAAAAATACATGAAAAATGACTCAATAATTTTTTTCTTAAAAAAAAAGACACTAAATAACTAAATAAAAACATAATGTATTTTATAAATGCATTAGTTCTTTTATTTATTTATGTTTGATGATTCAAGAGTGATTTTCTTTCATTTTAATTTTGACGTTCTCATGAAAAAAAACATTCATACCCATTCGAGTTCTATACATCAATAGGCAATTTCTTCTTAAGTCATTAGGCAAAAAGTCTACTTTATTCAAACAATGCAAAATATTTTGTCCAAACATATAGTCAAACTCTATGATTATAATCTTTATAAAGTATTGCTAATAACAATTAATGAATATCTCTGTGAAATAATCAATCATGTCATTAAAACTGCTGATAATTTTTTTATTTATTTTTTAAACTACTACATTATTCTCTCTCCGTATAGACAAATTGACACCTCCCCCATGGAGGCAACGCCCCACGGGGTGAAAATGAGTTTTATGTCCAAATAAAAGTTGACCTTTCAAAATCTTGGTTACATATACTTCTCCTGAGACGCTAAATTATTTTTTTAAATCATCACACATTACATGAAGACTAAAATATTTTTTGAAATCATCATACATTACATGAAAGTATACACTTTAGAGTATTTGCACATATGTTCGAGCACAATACACCAATTATATTGTAGATATTTCTATCAAAATATGATAACTTCATTCAAAAATTCAAAAATATTTTGATCATGATCCGACATTTCCTTTTTAATGTTATTTATTTTGAAGATAGACGAATTATATAATATATTGTTTGCAAATCATAAAGCAGCTTGGTTGATCTAATGATTTCAGACGCTTTTATTGACAAAATTTTTGCATCAATCATAATGTTTCAAAAATTTATGATAAATATCTTTTCTTGATTCTTTAACAATGAAAAAAAAAACAATGAGATAATATTGAGAAACATATCATTTGTTAAAATATTAGAGAGGAGAAAAGTCAAAGTTCTATTACATTATAATACTTTTCGCCATCTGTGAAATTTGTTATCATAAAATCATTATTTAAATATATATTATGTATTACAAAGTTTTTATTTTTTTAATTATTTAGAAAATCAAAATTGATAATATAGAGTCAATATTTATGAGAATTTAAATGCCGGTAATCAAAAATGTAGTAATTATAAAAGACTTTTGTTTCTAGATGTTGATATTCATATTTCTCTAAAATAAAAAAATCAGACTTTTTTTTCCTCATTGTCTTAATATTGTTTTATTTGTTTCTTATTATATTCACAAATAATATTTTATTTGTTAAAAGAATTTAGGCATATTTATATGTATTGTTTAATTTGTTTACACATTTTATATAATTATGTTGTTATCAAAGTATCTTATTTATTTGGCTACAACTATAATCACATAAGAGAAAATATTATTTAATATTATTTATTTATTCATTTATAATAATATATATGTGATAAAATTGTACTTTTATATTGTTTATAAGATTAAAAAAGTTCATATTTTTTTCAATGTTTGATAAAACATTATGTAACTAACTCATTTTCATATTCATTGAAAGTATATGTTACAATGATTATGGTGTTCCCTTTGAAGAAGTATTGAATAATAGTTTAGCATACTACTCATTTATTTCTCTTTTTAATTCACATAATTAAAATTGACAATAATTGTAAGTTTACACCTATTTTTTACTTTTTTCGTAGTATTAATATTTTAAATCTATGTAAGAAAAATATCCACATGTTTATCTTATATTATTTTATACTTAATAAAATTTATTTAACATAGATTATTATAATCTATTTTATGAGATACTTTTAGGTCCATTTATTATTTTAAATTGGTATTGATATAATATATATATATATGTGTGTATATTATTTTATATCGATAGAAATAATTATAATATTTTTATTTTATTTACAATAAATTGTCAAATCAAACATCATTGGAAAGAAATGATGTGATATATTACATATAAAAGGATAACAAATAAAAAAGGATTAAGTATTTCGAAAGTCAAAAATTTAATGTTAGAAAGTAATGAAATATTTAACTAAAAAATTAATACTAATATCCCTATTTTGAATGTAAAAAAAATAAAAAAATTATGTACTTAAACGTTCTAGTTAAAATAAAATAAATTATAATTATATTGAATGTGTTATATATTCTATAGCTATCAACAATTTTCATAATAATTAAGTGCACACAATATTATATTTAACACAATTTTTTTATTGATTTAAGAGAAGTACCTTTGCTACAAGAAAATGATGAAATTCCAACGACAATTTCGACGACAATATATTACAATCGAATTTGAATGACAACTAACGAATATTTGAATGTTATTCCTCTCATTTGAATTATTTCAATAAAAATTATAGCAAAAATATTTTGTTAGAATCATGGGTAGATCCATTTTTTTTTTAATACGGTCGACACATGGCTACTACCCAAAACATATAGCATAATGTATCTAACAAAAATTGCGGGAACGTTTTCCATAATTTTAATCATGCCCCATATTCTGAAAGTGAAATTAAAAGAAGGAAAGATAAATAATGAATTAATTTGTGAGTCAACCAATTATAATTTTATTCAGCTCATAACTAAAAAAAATATGATAAATTTAGAAATTACAATTTCACCCTTTTATTTTTTTTTAAATCTCGATGATAGCTTATTTTCTCTCTTTTGCAACATATTTTTTACTCTAACTTTTTTCATGTCTTTTTTAACTAATGTATGCAAAATTATAGTTATATATTAATAATTTACAAATTCACCAATTATATTGTCGAGTCAACTATACCACAACATAAATCTTTTGTTCATAATAAGTTAAAAAAAAATATATTATTTTCAATGATTTTATAATGTTGAAAAAAAAATTATGTTTTTATTTGTTAATTTATCTTACCTTGTCGTGACTGTATTGATGTATAAAAGATGTATTACAGGTGAGAAATATGACATTATAAAATTATAATTTATAAATTGCAAAAGCATTATGTTATTTTGATTGTATAGCGCCCCCAGTAAGATATTATTTTGNACAAAGACCCCAACAGGGTAATACCCGAGTATCTGGCTCCAACAGGGAAATCAAGTTGACACTCAGGCACACAGAGGCCAACGGCCCAAACCAAAAACACAAAGACACGGACACAATCACATAAAAAAAAACACTAAAACAAAACACCTAAAAACCAACTAGAGGGCCCTTCCTCAGCAGAAAGATCGAGTCAAACCAGCAGATGAACGATCGATATCAGGGAGAGATCCGAAGGCCCGGTACCTGCAACCTACACTGCCTAACGCCTATCTGAAGCCGATACCAAAACTGAAACCAAACACTAATAAAGACCCGTCCTCGGCCAGAGAGAGTCGACACTCCTCAATCGGCTAACACCACTAGCGAATACCAACACCGCACCACCCGCCTAACACCACTAGCCGAGTACCGCTGCGTCGGCTCCCCCGAACCCAAAAGAGAACCGGGGAGAGAAGAGTAAGTCGGCCCCTTGCTCAAACCACCCCGGCGCGAGCGCCACGAGTAGCCTGAGCCTCGCCCCTCTCTCCAATTCACCCATCCACCAACAACTCGGCAGCTCCAGGAAGCCTTCAACCGGAACCGCGTCACCTCACCAGGAGAACGGGAGTCCGACCGCAACTCTGCCGCCACTAGAGCAAACAGAGGAGGGAGGACCACCGGAGCAGCCACCAAGGGCAGCCGCCGAGGGAGACCGCTGGAATAGTCACCATCGCAACCGGAGAAGGAGACGACCACCGGAGTAGCCACCATCCCGAACGGAGAAGCCACCAAGCCGCCAGAGACGCGCGAAATCAGAGAGGAGGAACGAGCCGCCGAGGGCTACCGCCGGTCGGAGCCACGATTTCGCCGAGGAAGGCGGACGTCGGAGCAGCTAAGGAGGGCGACGAGCGGCGGAAATTGGGGAATTAGGTTTTCCTTCGTGGGAGCTTTTAGTTCTGTATTACATTTTCATGACTTCTTTAACTAATGTATGTATTATTATAGTTATATATTAATAATTTACAAATTCATCAATTATATTGTCGAGTCAACTATACCACAACCTAAATTATTTGTTCATAAAAATTTTTAAAAAAATATATTATTTACAATGATTTTATTATGTTGAAGGCAAATTGTGTTTTTTTGTTGATTTATTTTAACTTGTCGTGACTGTATTGATGTATTAAAAATGTATCACAGGTGAGAAATATGACAAATTATAAATTGTAAAAGCGTTATGTTATTTTGATGGTATAGTGCCCCCTGTAAAAAATTATTTTGGATCTGCCACTGCAATTAACTTTTCAATGAAACTTCCATTGAACTTTTTACAATTCCAAAGGCTGTTTTTCCAACGGTTGAAATATTGGCCGAGAAAAATTCCAATGAAAAATCACACAACAATAAATAATAGTAATGAAAATAATTAAACCAGTTAAATTCTAATGTAATTTAACATTATCTCTGTTGGAATAGCCAATGAAGTTTTCATGAAAGTCATACCATTGAAATATCCGCTGAAATTTTCAGTGGCATGCCTTACCGTTGGTTTTTTTCTAATTTTTTTATTGTATTCATTTTTAAACATTAAAATTTTATATTATATATTTTGTTATTGATTAATTATCTTTACAATTTTCCTTTTAAAAATACATTAAACACATGGCTTTTTGGTCCATGTAATTGTTTTAGAAAGAACTCATTATTTTATCTCAAGATTACCTATTAATTTCTTAATCCAATTATATTTCTTACATATTAAATATTAAATAATGAAAATATTTAGTATTGTATATTATATTTAAAATAAATAATGAAATATTTAGTATTGTATGATATTTTGTAATGAAAATATCATTATTTCTTACATGATATTTGTATATTATATTTAAAAAACTAATAGCAAATAAAAAAGTTATTTAAAATTAGAAAAATCAATTTTTTTTTTTAAAAAAAAATTAAAAGTTACTAACCTAAATGGATAAAAGTACAAATAACTATTGTCTATCACCTAAACTTTACACATAGAATTAATAATCACAAAAAATTAACAAATGTTTACAACTCAACTCGTTTATATTGATAAGTACAAGTTTTAAAAGTTTTATATTTACTTTAATAAATTATAACACTTTTAATATTATTTATGCAATTTTATATATATCTTATTATATATTAATTTTGTACATTTTTGTAAAGAAAAACAATGCTTTACTATAATAATATAGATTGGATAGATGGATACTAGTAATATATCGATATAATTTCTTGGTAAAAATTAATATTTTAATAGATTAATTTAAAAAATAATATTTCTATACTTCGTGGCCATTATGAGAACAAACAATACCAATGTCAAGTTTTGTTAATAGAAAATTCTAAAAAGTATATTGTTTTCAATGATATTTTATATTGAATTAAGAAAAATCATGTTTTTTTAAATATTTTCTAACTTATATGTGTTAAAAATGTATTACAAAAGATGACAAACTATGAAAACTAAAATTTATAAATTGTAGTGAATTATGTTATTTTGATGGTATACTTTTTCTATTAAATAAATAGTGCCCCCAATAAGAAATTATTTTGTATCCTTCACAGCAATTAGCTTTCATAAACATATATTAAATTTTTTAAAATTCCATTTACAGTTTTTTAAAACAAATTCTAACTGAAATTCACACAATAATAAACAATGGTAATTGTAATAATTAAATCAACAAAAACTTTAATATAATTTAATTTGATCTCTAATAGACAATAAAATTTTTCAAAGAACACTACATCAATGAAATATTCGTTGCAATTTTCAGTGGAATACCTACAATTTTTCTATTAAAAATTTATTTAACACATGAACTTTTTAGTCCGTATATTTTTTTTTTTTTTAAATCGCTCATTATTTTATCTCAAATTACCTATTAATTTTTCAATTGAGTTAAATTTCTTACATATTAAATATTAAATAAAATAAATAATTATTATTTTATATATATAGTATGATATTTAATATTATATTAAAAAAGAAAATAAAAGGTTATTTAAGATTAAAATAATCATTTTTTTCTAAAAAATAAAAGTTCTAACCTACATGGATAAAAGCACAAATAACTATTGTCTAGTACCTAAAACTTACATATGGAACTAATAAGCATAAAAAATTAACAAGCATTGAACAATTCAGTTCATTTGCATCGATAAGTACAATTTTAAAAGTTTTATATTTATTTTTATTAATTATAACATTTTTATTTATTACTTTTTTTTTCATATTTATTAGTAAGTATGACAACTTAATTATATTTTTTATAATATTTAGTAAATTTTATATTTTTGTACTTTATATTGTTCTTTCATATGTTCTTCACCTAATGGTCAGATGAAAATCGTTAACTTTATTGACTTTGCGACCAAAAATAAAAAAAATAATCTAACAAACACATAAATAACGTTTTTTTTTTTGTGGGATAAAAATTCAGTTCAATAATAATAAGGTGCAATTTTTAAATATAAGATTTTATTTTTCTTAAATAACGAAGTGGCTAAATGAATTGATCCACTTTTCTAATTTGTTAGAATATGTATATATATTCGCTATACGAATGAATATTATTCGTTGCGATTTTCAGTGGAATGTCTGACCGTTGTAAATGAGAAAAAAAAAATAGCGAATCTGAATATTGTTAAACACTTCTTTATATACAACATTCGTGGTTTTCACATTGTCAGAATGTCCATCACAACAAATCATTATCGTTAAATCTCTTCGACTCATTATTCTGGGATATGATTTTACAAAATATTTGATGTGTCCCGAAAAAATATGTTTTTATCATTGTATGACTGCAATAGAAAATAGAAATATTTGTAGTCATTTTTAATTAGTTGTGAAATATGTATTGATATAATACCAAAAAATATATAGTATCAAAATAAAAACTAAAATGTTTAGTATTTCAGGACATAAAAAGGCGTTACATAAATGAGCACCATTCAAAATGAGACCCGTCAAAATAAATTGTGTAACTGAAATTGACATATTATTATTAAATGGTGAACTTATTTTTATTACATGAACACCTATTTTATTAAATGAACGCATATTATTATTAATTGCTGGCTGAATAAAATTTATTGAAGTTTGCCAGCAATTATATATATATAGATTAAAGTATTTACGTTTTTACATTAAAATTATATTAAAAATAAGGATGTTTTTCAAAACATCAATTATGCATCTTTTCAAAGTTTTGTTTTCTGGGTTGATTTTTTGGAGATTTGAAAGAAAACAGTTTGACAGATATGTGAAAGAAGCAAATTCGTGAGAAATAATGGTATGAGAATATTGAGGCAGATTTTTAAGAGATCTAGAATGTTTTTTTCGTGTATCTAAATTTATTTAACTAAATATTAATTTTTATTGATCAACTTTTCTAGTTTGTTTGAATATGTATAATATTCTAGTGAAGTGCACGTGCATCGCACGTGGTAACGAATGTTTTTTGTCGATTAAGTTTAGTAAAATAAATTAATTAATTTATTAAACATATAATTGCAAGAACAAAATAAAATGTAGAACAAATGAGGTCCTAATGTATTTGTTTTTTAAAAAATAACATAACGATGTACTAATATAAACAGAATAAAATAACATATTACAACCAGCAAAAATATATACAAAATGAGTCAATAATATTTTTTTTAAAAAAAAAGACACTAAATAACAAAATAAAGACATAATTTATAATATAAATGCATTAGTTCTTTTATTTATTTATGTTTGATGATTCAAGAGTAATTTTCTTTCATTTTAGTTTTGAGACGTTCTCATAAAAAAACATACGTACCCATTCGAGTTCTATACATCAATAGGTAAATTCTTCTTAATTCATTAGGCAAAAAGTCTACTTTATTCAAACAATGCAAAATATTTTGTCTAAACATATAGTCGAATTCTATGATTATGATCTTTATAAGGTATTGTTAATAACAGTTAATGAATATCTCAGTGAAATAATCAACCGTGTCATTAAAATTGTTGATATATTTTTTGTAAACTACTTCATTTATTCTCTCTATATAGACAAATTGACACCTCCCACATCGAGGCTTCGCCCCACCGGGTGAGAATGAGTTTCATTTCCAAATAAAAGTTGACCTTTCAAAATCTTGGTTACATATACTTCTTCCAAGACACTAAATTATTTTTTTTAAATCATCATACATTACGTGAAAACTAAATTATTTTTTGAAATCATCATACATTCCATGAAAGTATATACTCTAGAGTAATTTAACATATGTTCGAGCACAATACACTAATGAGAATTGTAAACATTTCTATCAAAATATGATAACATCATTCAAAAATTCAATAATATTTTGATCATGCCCTGACATTTCCTTTACAATGTTATTTATTTAGAAGATAGACAAACTATATAATATGTTGTTTACAAATCATTGAGGATCTTGGTTGTTCCAATGATTTCAGATGCTTTTATTGTCCAAATTTTTGCATCAATCATAATGTTTCGAAAATTTATGATAAATATATTTTCTTGATTCTTTAACAATGAAAAAAAAAAACAATGAGATAATATTGAGAAACATATCCTTTGTTAAAATATTAGAGAGGAGAAAAATTAAAATTCTATTATATTATAATACTCTTCACCATCGGTGAACTTTATTATCACAAAGTCATTATTAAAATATACATTATGTATTACAAATTTTTTTATTTATTAAAAAATTCAAAATTTATAATATAGGATCAATATTTATGAGAATTTAAACGCCATTAATAAAAAATGTAGTAGTTAGAAAAGACTTTTGTTTCTAGATGTTGATATTCATATTTCTCTAAAAAACAAAATCAAACTTCTTTTTCCTCATTCCCTTACTATTGTTTTATGTGTTTCTTATTGTATTCACAAATAATATTTTATTTATTAAAAGAATTAAGACATATTTATATGTATTGTTTAATTTTTTTATGCATTTTATATAATTATATTGTTATCAAAGTACTTACTTATTAGGCTACAACTATAATCACATAAGATAAAATATAATTTAATATTACTTATTTATTTATTTATAGTAATATATATTTGATAAAATTGTACTTTTATACTGTGTATAAGATTAAAAAGTTTACATTTTTTTTTCAACAGTTGAAATATGATCCGAAAACAAATTCTAACTGAAATTCACAAATAATAAGTAATAATAATTATAATCATTAAATCAACAAAAATTTCAATGTAATTTAATTTGATCTCTATTGAAATAGACAATGATATTTTTCAATGAAAACTACACCAATGAAATATTCATTGCAATTTTTAGTGGAATACCTACAATTTTTCTATTAAAAATATATATAACACATGAACTTTTTAGTCCATATATTTTTAAAAATCACTCATTATTTTATCTCAAAATTATCTATTAATTTCTCAATTGAGTTAAATTTCATAATATTAAATAATAAAAATAATTATTATTTGATATATGTAATATGATATTTACATATTATATTCAAAAAAATAATAGAAAATAAAAAGTTATTTAAAATTAAAATAATCATTTTTTTTTCTAAAAAATAAAAGTTCTAACCTACATGAATAAAAGTACAAATAACTATTGTCTATCACCTAAAACTTACACATAGAACTAAGGCACAAAAAATTAACAAGCATTGAACAATTCAGTTCGTTTGCACCGATAAGTAAAATTTAAAAAATAAAAGTTCTAACCTACATGGATAAAAGTACAAATAACTATTGTCTATCACCTAAAACGTACACATAAAACTAAAGCACAAAAAATTAACAAACATTGAACAATTCAATTCGTTTGCACCGATAAGTACAATTTTAAAAGTTTTATGTTTATTTTTATTAATTATAACATTTTTATTTATTACTTCTTTTCATATTTATTAATAAGTATGAAAACTTAATTATATTTTTTATTATATTTGGCAAATTTAATATTTTTGTGTTTTATATTGTTCTTTCATATGGTTTTCACCTAATGGTCAGGTGAAAATTCGTTAGCTTTAGTGCCTTTGTAAAATTGGAAAAAAAATAATAAAACAAACAAATAAATAACGTTTTTTGTGAAATAAAAATTCAATTCAATAAATATAAGGTGCAATTTCTAAATGTAAGAGTGTAATTTTCCTAATAACGAAGTAGCTAAATGAATTGAGCCACATTTTTTGTTTGTTAGATTATGTATATATTCGCTATACCCATGAATATTCGTTGCGATTTTCAGTCGAATGTCTGACCGCTGTATTTTTTATTGCAATATAGCACTTTTTTTAAAACTTAATTTCATGCTTTTTTTTTTAATATTTTATAACTTATATGTGTTAAAAATGTATTACAGATGAGAAAGATGACAAACTATGAAAAGTATAATTTATAAATTGTAGTGCATTATGTTATTTTGATGGTATACATTTTCTATTAACTAAATACTGCCCCCAATATGAAATTATTTTGTGTCCTCCAATGCAATTACCTTTCCATAAACTTAAAATGAATTTTTTAAAATTCCATTGACAATTTTTTCAACAGTTGAAATATGGTCCAAAAATTAATTCTAACTGAAATTCACGCATAAATAAATAATGGTAATTATAATCATTAAATCAACAAAAATTTCAATGTAATTTAATTTGATCTCTATTGAAATAGACAATGAAATTTTCCAATGAAATATTCATTGCAATTTTCAGTAGAATATCTACAATTTTTCTATTAAAAATATATTTAACACATGAACTTTTTAATCCATATATTTTTTTAAAATCACTCATTATTTTATCTCAAAATTACCTATTAATCTCTCAATTGAGTTAAATTTCATAATATTAAATAATAATAATAATTATTATTTGATATATGTAATATGATATTTACATATTATATTCAAAAAAATAATAGAAAATAAAAGTTTATTTAAAATTAAAATAATCATTTTTTTTCTAAAAAATAAAAGTTCTAACCTATATGGATCAAAGTATAAATAACTATTGTCTATCACCTAAAACTTACACATAGAACTAAAGCAAAAAAAATTAACAAGCATTGAACAATTCAGTTCGTTTGCACCGATAAATAAAATTTAAAACATAAAAATTCTAACCTACATGGATAAAAGTAAAAATAACTATCGTCTATCACCTAAAACTTACACATAAAACTAAAGCACAAAAAAATTAACAAGCATTGAACAATTCAGTTCGTTTGCACCGATAAGTACAATTTTAAAAGTTTTATGTTTATTTTTATTAATTATAATATTTTTATTTATTACTTCTTTTCATATTTATTAATAAGTATGACAACTTAATTATATTTTTTATAATATTTGGCAAATTTAATATTGTTTTACTTTATATTGTTCTTTCATATGGTCTTCACCTGAGGTCAGGTGAAAATTCGTTAATTTTAGTGTCTTTGTGACAAGAATTGGAAAAAATAATCAGACAAACAAATAAATAACGTTTTTTTGTGAGATAAAAATTCAATTCAATAAATATAAGGTGCAATTTCTAAATGTAAGAGTGTATTTTTCTTAATAACGAAGTAGCTAAATGAATTAATCTACTTTTTTAGTTTGTTAGATTATATATATATTCGATATACCCATGAATATTCGTTGCGATTTTCAGTGGAATGTCCGACTGTTGTATTTTTATTGCAATATAGCAATTTTTTTAAAACTTAATTTCATGTAGTAGTTTTTGTTATTAATTAAAGTAATTACTATTTTACATTAAAATTATATTATAAATAAGTTGTTTTTCAAAATATCAATTAAATGGGTTGATTTTTTGGAGATATGAAAGAAGCATTTTGACATATATGTAAAAGAAACAAATTCGTGAGGAATAATGGTATAATATTAATTATTGGTTAAAAATATAAGATATGATGAGTATTAGTGTATTACTAATTTGTCATTAAAAATAAGTTAAAGTAAGGGTTTTTTAGGTAGTTCATTTGTTAATTAAAAATATAAAATAAGATGGATATTACTGTATTACTAATTTGTCATTAAAAATATGTCAAAGTAAGGGTTTTTAGGCACATCATTATTTTTACAAAATCACTCGTCCTTTTATAATAGTATAGATAGATAGATAGATATAGATATAGATAGATAGATATAGATAATTAAATACTACAAATCAATCATTCTTACCCATCACATAAATTTTAGTTCATTATTTATCCAGTCACATAATTTTAACTAATCATTATTTCATTTCATTTTTTTTCTACTTTTACATCAAATTAACTTTAATAATTTTATTTTAAATATTATTTTAATATAACTTCAAAATCTTAATAAGAACTAAGCATACAAACTTTTTTAAAATTAATTATGGTTAATAAAAAAAATTCATTTTAAGCGGATATATTTACCCACCCTAAAATACATAACTTTATGTATCAACAAGTACACACTTGGCAGTTCAATAAAAACATTTAATACTTTAAAACATAAAGAGAGAGTAAATAAACTCTTGGTGGATGAAAAATATATATAGGTGTTTGGCCCTTGAAAAGCCAAATTCACAGGCAAAGGAGTGGATACAAATGCATACAATTAAATACACATAGAAGAACCATAATAATCATAATAGTAATAATAATAAAAAAGAAACAAACCCATGTTAAAACGTTTGTGATTAAAGAAAAATACATGCTATGAGGATCAATGAGTGAAGTAGTAGAGTATAGAGATGAACATGGGACTTGGAGAATTCCGAACTGTTTATAAAATCAAAGCATCATCACTCTAAATAAAAAAATAATCGTTGAACGTTTGTCTTTTTCTAAACTAAACTGAATTGGAAAATAATTAGTTTCATATTGTAGATTTTGCAAATGTCCGTTCTCGGTGAGTTTGTTCACGACCGGTGAGTGTGTTCTCTCTAGTTGCGAGTATGCAGACTCTCTCGGACCGCGTGGGCGTTGTCGAGCGCCACACAGGCAACAATGCGTGAATCATGTGGGCATCTTGCGGCGAGGCCTAGTGATGGATATAAAGGTCTTGGTGCCCATGGATGAGAAGGGTGAGCATGGAGACGACCCGGGAAGACCGCACGAAGGCCCAACAAAGCATGCACCAGGCCTTGGAGACGTGCGCGAGCACCAGGCAGCAGGCACGGGTCGACCCAAATGCACCAGCAAAGACCCGCGCCTTGGCGCTGGCACAAGCAGAAGTGACCGGAGTGCAACAGGGCAACACACGAGTAATAGCGCGGGCACAGACGCAAGAATGGCATTCGTGGGCTTGGCGAACATTTTCCCGGGCAAGGAGGAAACTCGTGACCACTGGGTAAACACTCGCGACTTGGGCAAGATTATTCGCGGGCGCGAGCTGGCAAAGACGCGCGCTAAGCGGGAGTGCACGAAGCGCGCGAGCTAGCGTCGCGGGCGCACTGGGGCAAAGCAGCGCGTACGCTAGTAGACACCGAGAGACCTGACAATGCAGGAGCGCGAGATACACTGGCGCACACGAGTACGCGCGCGCGACCAAGTTGACCAGGCATAGGCGCACGTACGTGGATGACTTGCGGGTCAAGTGACGACACTTCTCTAACACCCAAGGTTTTTTATACTGTTCGAATGGATGTGACAAATTTCATGATATTTTATTTTAGTGGGAGTCTGTATTAATTTTATTGTTCTATATACTTACTGTATTTGTGTGTTTGGATATTTTTTTATCAGATATAAAGTATTCAGTTTTTTGTACTCTTGAAATTTTAACTTTATATTGATGTCACTAAGAAATAAAGTGGCCAATTGAAAATAAGCATGAAAGATCACATTACATGTAATTTTCATCCTACACTTCCATGGTTGACCTATGTCATTTAATTGTATTGGTATATGTAAATTCACGATTAACATGATGAAAACCTCTTTAGTCCTAAGCCATTACGATTAATGGACGAGACTAGTAAATGATACTCTTGTATATGGCAACAAAATTGAGCTCATAAAGTAGTACACAATTGTTCGGTTGTATAGGTAGTCCAAGTGGAAGATTAATAGAAATATTTTACTTGGACCACATATGTAAATTAAATCTTAAAAGTTGTCATAATATAATTTGATTAATTACTGTTTATAATTTTGAATAAAGAGAATATCAAATTATTATGGATTTAAAAGTGTAGATACCATTATGATTTTTTTGGTATCTCAAGGATCAAACTGAAAACTAAAAGAATTGCTTACCTGGTAATGGCCCTAAGTGAAAAAACAAATTTCTGAGTATGTGTCTTTTCCCTTAAAGGCACCGTGTAGTACAACATATATGTGTGTTTTGTACATAATTTTCGTACATACGTATAGAATATATCTGCAAAACATATATGTTGTTTCTATCGTTTGAAAGACTACACCAAACCAACAAATTGAAGAACATAATAATTCTCAAAATAATGAATTAAGGTACGCTTTCACTTTAGTTGTTGATTCTTAATTATTTGACATGAATGATTTTGGGATTAGATTAATTTTCTTTTTTTTTTTTATATATTACAACATTATTNATCTAATCCAAAAAAAAAAAAAAAATGATTTCGTACGCTCAAAATGAAATGGCGATCTGCTTTTTGTACTCTCTAAAAGAAGGCAAACGGTGAAATGACAATTGTTCACCACCAGAAGACATAGTCTGAAACCCTTCCTCTTTCCCCAATTCCATGAATAGTAAACCCTTCCTCTTTTTCCCCTTTCTTCTGCGCGCGCCTTCATTATAGTAAACCCTTCCCCTTTATTGATCAGCTCGTTAAAAACTCTTTAGTTAACGATTTGGTTTCGACTTGGCTTGTTAATTAAGGCTCGAAAATAAAAGTTCTTATATAAATTTCTATCTATAGTCCGCCTGATTATAGCTCGAGCTTGACACATTAATATTGATAAACGAGACGACCTCGAACCCAAATATTAGCTTGTTTAGTTATCGAGTCGAACTCGTCTCGTCTCGTCTTGTCTACACGCTATGCCCCAACTTCTGCATGATGCGTTTTTCTTGTATTTGACCTCATTTGACCAACGGTTTTCGCCTTCAATTTTTATTTCTACAAGATTCATACAAAAGATAACTGGACTCCATTTTATAGGATGCAATTAACCTTCCGTAATGATAGGCATTGGAGTGTAAGCTTACAATACGCCAGGCAAGCAAAAGAACACACGTCACCACACACACACAGAAGAAAAAAAAAAAGGACTGTTAAGAAATCGAATGTGTTTATATCACACAACAAAATTAAAACCTTTACTATTACATAATAACAAAGGGTACTCAAAACATCATCAGGGGCAAGTCTATACAAATATTACATGGTTCAGAAATTGAATGTTTTTCCCTCCCAAAAAAAAAATAAATAAATAAATAAAATGAAAATATTATTCAAAACTTGGCCCTCTTCTTGGCGCGATTCTTGTCCAAAGGCCGAGTGTTTCTGTAAATATCGGCTAGCGATCGGAGTCTTTTTCCTCTACGAGGCAAAGCTTCACCGGACGCGCTATTTACCGACTCAATTAAACTTCTGCCGGCGCTATTTCCTTCTTCCGATTGTGTGTCCCGCAATCCATCTTTTTCCGCCGGAAAATCGACCCACCGGACAGGGAAGCCGCTGAGTTGGATGAGCTCTAAAACTGCGCTCATTTCTAGTTCAGTAAGGCCCCATTCCATTTTCACGGTTTGTCTTATTAATTTTCCCTCTATTTGTACTTCACAATGAGTTGCGATTATTTATTTGTGTGTACCTTTTCCTCATATTTATAGGGAAAGGGAATTGGGGATGGTAAAACACCAGGAATTTCGGGCCAATAGGATGAAATTACGGTTGTGCCCTAGGGGAGTTCCTTGTCGGATTTTCTATTTTGCTGTTTAACCGACTTTTAGTGAGGAGAAAATTGTAATTCCCCGTGTAAAGTTGGTCATATTTGTCAATAAACAAAATATTTTATTGGTGCCATCTTTAAATAACCGCCTTTAAGATTTGTATACACCATCCTTTTCCTAGTCGGAGTAGGAGAAGCTGAGAGCAATAAACACAACGGAAAAAAAGATTCTAACAGGCCACGTGTCTTTATCTAGAATCGCCATATATCTATTGAATAATTATTTTATTTTCAACTTATTAAAGACCCGTAGTATTGTTGTATCTAGACTACATTGTGTACACCTCCTATTTCACCTAGTTAGTCAGTTGTAATTATGTGTTTTAATTAATGAATATATCATTTCAACCAAAAAAAAAAACTTAAAAAGTTGAATCTCATTTCTCTCATTATTACTTCTAATATTAATTTCGTTAATTTTATTTTCTCTACATTTTTCTTGACCAAATGGGTTTTACTTATTTTCTTCCATCTCACACATTGAATCAAACTAAGTAAATATATTTGACATATAGTTGCTTCCATGATATAAGTATCGATTGTCTATGAAAGTGATCTACCAACAATTTTGGTTTGGGTTTGTTTCTCTTTGGATCTTCGAATCGTGGATAATATTTTCGTTCAAGTACTTAAAAAAGTGTCGGGAAGATCTCTACGTAGAGCCTCTAAAGATCAAGTCAGTCCTTCATATATGATGCGTATATGAAAATAACGAACAGAGTGATTATGACAACAATCATACCTCTAACTTTATATATGAGAGTGATTACCTTGTTTTCCAAGAGTTTCATCTCGTAGATGTCCGGCAGTTAACGCCTTCGCCAATTTACTAAGTCGACCCAAGATCACCCACTAGAATTAGATATTCTCTCGTACTAGCTTGTTGCCTGAGGTCTCAGGTCTTATAGGTCGTAGGTCAATAACTCGACCTAGCGTCCTTTGGAACTCACATCGACCTACTCGACCTATCTAAAGTAATCGGCTAAAAGTTCAGAAGATGTTGACAAACAAATGAAAGAGAAATGAATAGCTTTTGCTCGGTATACACACCCCTTCCCAATAATTACGGCACTCGTCAATGATAGATTTTGGTGGAGAATTTAAACATTTACGGCTGCCCAAACCATAGAACATGCATTATTACATGTTCTCCCACTTTCCCAATCATTGATACCATTTGCCCTAAAATCACGTCTCTCGAGTCTCTCCATCACATAACAAGACA
>BKCP01000001.1:2587553-2616634 GCA_008636005.1 Striga asiatica
TTTCAGCAAATTTTCTATGTTTGAGATGTTTGTGTGTGTGTGTGTGTGTTCCGTTTCGTAATTATGTAACTGGTTGTGGTCGATTTCCATTTGATTTGAGGCGTTAACGATTAACGATTGTAGTTTGTGCTATTGTTTATGGTTTTATATTCACCAGATCTCGTTGGGATTTACGTTCAATTTATTTTTTTTGGTGGTTATTTTAGAGACGCTCTGAGGAATTAATGCTGTTCTAATTTTGTCTGCTCTCTAGTCTCTCCTGAGATTTACAGTTTGTTCCACATTAATTGTTTAGGAGTGTGTTTGGTTAAATCGAGTGCTATGGATGCATTTAGAGGAGAGAAGAGAAAATCGTATATCGTAGTCGTGTACGTGTTTTTGTCATAGTATTTTCGTGTTATCTGTTTTATTCGATAACAATCATGATACCAAATCCAAATTTAACTTAATTTTTTTGTTTCGTGCTTTGTGTTGTATGTTGTGCCTATTGTGTCATTTGTCTCTATAATCATGTTCGTGTTTCTTGTCGTGTGTGACATTGCCATCTGTAGATAACATTGAGAAAATGGCTATNTCCATGATAATTCCATGGGAACTCTGTGCAGCTGAAAGGCGATGAAGGTCAATTAATGCCAAGCAACATATATATATTGGCCACATGTACTTGCTTATGTTGTACGGGAATTCATCGCAAATTCGATTTTGTATCGTTAGTCAATTCATAAATGAAAGCACTTAGAGCATGATTGGATATAAATCCAACCCAAAAAAATCCAATCATTTTTAACTCAACCACTTTTTTTAACTCAACTTTAACTCAACCCCACTATCATCAATATTATCAATATAATTAAATAATATCAATCAATCATTCTTACACACAATATCAACCTTAATTCACTGTTCATCAACTCACAAAATTTTAACTAACCATCACATCACATCTTCTCTCTCCTACATTTACATTAATTTAATTTTAATTATTTTATTTCAAATATTATTTAAATATATCCACTAACAACTAACCATACCAACTTTTTCAAATTTAACCAACCCAAACCAAAAATCCAATCAAAACAAAAATTTTTTATATCCAATCATGCTTTTAATAATCGCACTACCCTTTGAATTATCGAGTCGAACAGTAGCAACTTAATCTCAGATGATAAATTTAATCATAAATGGTTTCAGGGATGAGTATCTTGTATTTTGAAACTACCAGTACCATTGGAATTTAAGTTCCTTTTGTTTTTTTCCAGGTTCCTCTAAATGGAATCCTGTGACTGTGTCGAGTCTCACTGGCCGGGCGATGAGCTCCTCGTCAAATACCAGTACATATCCGATTTCCTCATAGCGGTTGCGTATTTCTCCATTCCTCTGGAACTCATCTACTTCGTCCACCGATCTTCCTTCTTCCCTTACCGATGGGTGCTGATACAGTTCGGCGCATTCATAATCCTCTGTGGCGCGACCCACCTCATCAACCTGTGGACCTTCTCCCTCCACTCCAAAACCGTAGCTATAGTAATGACGGTAGCCAAGATATCCACGGCTGCAGTCTCGTGTGTAACAGCCCTGATGCTTGTCCACATCATCCCCGACCTGCTCAGCGTGAAGACTCGCGAGTCGTTTTTGAGAAACAAAGCCGAGGAGCTCGACCGTGAAATGGGGCTCATCATGAAGCAGGAGGAGACGAGCAGGCACGTCCGCATGCTGACCCACGAGATCCGGAGTACCCTCGACCGGCACACGATTCTGAGGACGACACTTGTCGAGCTCGGGAGGGCGCTCGACTTGGAAGAGTGTGCCCTGTGGATGCCCTCCCGGGGAGGGGCCAGCCTCCAGCTGTCACACACGCTGAGCAGCTCGATGCATGTGGGGTCCACTGTGCCGGTCAATCTTCCTCTGGTTAATAAGATATTTAGCAGCGATGAGGCTGTTCGGATTCCTCACGCTTGCCCTCTGGCACAAGTGGGGCCTCGGGGTCGGGGGGTGAGCTACGGGTCTCCTGAAGTAATTGCTGTGCGGGTCCCACTTCTGAGCCTATCGAATTTCCGTGTCGATGGGTTGGCCGAGCTTTCCCGGAGGAGCTATGCGGTGATGGTTTTGGTTCTGAGCGGGGTGAGAAAATGGCGGGAGCATGAGCTCGAGCTCGTGGAAGTTGTCGTTGACCAGGTTGGCTGAGTGTAGCAAAACTTGATTCTTTGTGATTTTTCGTCAGATTTTTTACTCGGTTCTTCGTTGTTAGTTGTAGGCTATAACTGCTCATTCGGCCGAAATCGAACTGAACTGACCGAATTTTCGGTTAACCGAAAATTTGGTTTATCCATTATAAGAACTGAAAATTTTCTGTTCGGTTTTTAAACGAAAATCCAACGGTCGGTTCGGTTCGGTTATCGGTTAATCCCAATAAATAATTAATTTTCTCAATAAATTCTGAATTTTTAACCAAATAAAAAATTTGATATTTTATCCAAACCAAAAAAAATAATTTTTATATATTGTTTAATTTTCTCAATAAAATACCAAATTCTCCTCAAAGGAAGATCTCGGACCCGAATCATGACTATGACAAAGTTAATCTTGAGTAATTGAGCAATTTGAGGGTCATTGAAGCTTGAAAATAATCAATCATTGAAGCAAATTAATGCTTCCATAACTTATATGTATCTATAAAAAAAACATATATATATATAGGGAAGGGTTCTAATAAGAACTACCTCTAGTGTAAGAACTAGGAACCAATCCTAGCCTTCAAATCTATAATTATTAACGCTTGAGATTATGTTTAGTATATTAAGAATTTAATTACGCTAACTAATAAGTAAAGTAGGGACAAATTAGAAAAGCAGGAAATCTCCTCTTTTATTGCAACCCATATTTTATGGAAATTAAATTGTCATAAAGATGGTAACATTGACCAACAAAATTTTATACCCAACAATGAAAAATTGTTATGCACATTTTATTATATGATGATGCTAATTTCAAATACACAGTGACACTAGCTTTAAAAATATGTACCATGAAGTTGAAAATTAATTTTGCTAGTAGTGGAAGTATAAGCATATAGCATATCAATTGTCCTAGTATATCACTGTAATTGCATGAAGATTGTATCTATGCGAGTTAGTAATTTGATGAATGTCAACGACGTTATAGTCTATCTGGTAAATTGTGAGGGACTCTGTGCTATTATATTAATAATTTAGTGCTATTATTAATAGAGATTATTGCTATAATTAAAAAAAAAGAGTACTATATCTAACAAAAAATACATTGCTATTATTTTTTGTATAAGAATAACAAACAAAAATGTTTTGCTATATAGTTTGTTTTATAAAATATAATTTTAACTTATTTTAACAATGCTATTAAATAAATTTAAACTTGATATGCATGGTAATTCTAATTTTATGAGTTGCAATTGCTATCAATAACATGGATTTGATAATGTAATTCGTCCTAATTGCTAGCAATAACATTGCAATTATTAGTGAACTTAATGCTATCAATTATTCATATATATGCCACTATTCTAATTATTAATGCTAGCTACATCAAAGATTCGTAATGTAGCTAACAACCAATTAGTCTTAATATAAAATTGATGTTGTCAAATGTTCAATCTATTGCTATTATTTAAAACTTTTAGTGCTAGCTATCAAATCTTCAGAGTAACTAACAATCTATTAGACTTAATATGTTTTTGATGCTATCGAATGTTTATATTCTTGCTACTATGATAACATTTAAGTGGTAATATTATGTGATACAATAATATGTATTCAATCTATCCTTCTATTTTCATTAACATAGAATAAAAGTTTAAAGCCAAAAAAGGTGCCGATAAAGAAACCATTAAATGTTTTTTGGTGTAATCCACAGTAAATTATTCTAGAGAAGTTTAAGAAATCATTGGATTTTCATATAGGGTATCTAAATATAATGACCACAGTTAGACAAAAAAATACTAGTATAAAAATTTTATGCATTAAAAAATACAAATATATTTAACAAAATCAATTCTTAAGGACCATAGGAACTTGGTCAATGGCATTCCATGGGTGATGTACATGATTAGCATATAAATAAATTATTTTTCTTTATGAATAACAAATATATTATAAAAAAGTTTTGAATAGGAAAAAGAAAAAAAAAAAAAGAATAACATAGATAGATAACAAAACAACTCCGTAAAAATAAAGAAGAATAAACAAAGTAACAGTCAAAAGAGTTCATATACTTTCAAAGTGCACTACCATATCTAATAAGAATTAACATGACATATATAGCATCCTCTCCATAAATGTGAATTTTTAAATAAATTCCACTATTATATTACTTTCCANGGTTCGGTTCACCGATAACTATTATCCAAACCGAACCGAAAACCGAATCGCATATCGGTTTCGGTCCAAATCTAATTTTCGGTTTCGGTCGGTTCCGCTCGGTTAACCAAAATTTGTGCACCCCTAGTCAGTTGGCACATATGACTATTCAATTCGCAGCTTTTACCTCTTTTTTGTTTGTTTGTTTGCTGGATAGTTATTTTTCATCGTAATATGACTGTTTGGTTGTTCAGGTTGCGGTGGCCCTTTCTCATGCAGCAATTATGGAAGAATCGACTCGGGCCCACGACCAGCTCGTGCAGCACAATACAGCTCTTGATTTAGCTCGACAGGAAGCCGAGACAGCTGTACGTGCTCGGAACGACTTTCTGGCTGTGATGAATCACGAGATGAGGACGCCAATGCACGCAATTATCTCCCTTTGTTCATTGCTTTTAGAGGCTGAACTGAATCCACAACAAAGGATTATGATAGAGACAATATTGAAGTGTAGCAATCTCCTCGCAACACTCATTAACGACGTGCTCGATCTTTCGAGGCTCGAAGATGGAAGCCTTGCCTTGGATTCCAAGATTTTCGATCTCCAAGCAGCTTTTCGAGACGTAAAAAATATTCTTACCATTATAAGATTTACCGCAAAAAATAATAATAATAAAAAAAAATAAAAAAAATAAAAAAAAAAATCCTAAATTTAAAAGCAATAACAACGAACATTACCGTGAAATTGTAACAATTCCTTGATTTGAACCGTAGGTTTTCAACTTGGTAAAGCCTATTGCGGACGTGAAGAAACTATCCCTGACTTTGACGTTGGCTCTGGATGTACCAGCTTATGCTTGTGGAGATGAGAAGCGGCTAATGCAGATCATATTGATTATTTTGGGTAATGCTGTTAAGTTCACAAAGGAAGGTCATGTGGTAATCGAGGCTTGTGTTCTTAAACCTGAATACCTTAGGGGCTGGCTATCTTCCGATTTCTATCCCCCATCAACTGATGCTCACTTCTACTTGCAAGTTCAGGTCTTGTGACTCCATTTCCCTTCAACACTTGTGAAGTGATCTATATTCTATACACACGTCAGAATTTACTCACACGCGCATACATATATTTATATCACGGGTAAAACATTTGCATCCTATACATGCTTTTGGGATTTGTGTTAGCCACCAATTTTGAGTCAAAAATTGGAAGCCATCAAATGTTGAAAGCCACCAAATATTGAAGCCACGTTTTTGTTGAAAAATGTGGTACACAAATGTGGAAAAAATGGTGTACTCTTCAACTATAAATAGAAGGCAAATTTGATGAGCAAAGATACACCACAACGAAAAGAACAACACCAAGAAAGGAAAAAAAAGAGAGAAAAAAAGGGTGTGAGCAAGAAGCAAGAATTTAGCTTCTGTGTGTATTTGAGTTGTGAGTTGTGAGTGAGTTTGAGAGTGTTTGTAAACACGAGTGTATTTTCTTTTTCCCAATAAAATATCTGCAGTAGTCTGGAGACGTAGGCATTATTGGCCGAACTCCGTTATCAATTTGGCATGTCCAATTTTTATTTTTTATTTCACTTTTATAGATCCGACTTCATGGAAATTTCAGCGTATTTTTCCCAACAATTTGCATCCTACAGTATTTTTCGTTGTAAATTACAACCTGAACTTCATGAACATTTATAATTTGAATTAATTAACATTCAAGTTGCACAGGTAAGCTCTTAATTAACATTCAAGTTGCATTTTACTACAAAAAAAATAGTGTAGGTTGCAAAACCCAAAATTACGTGGTTGAAAAAAATTATTAACCCTTATATCATATTAACAAAGTAATTACACGCACAGGTAAGAGATTCTGGATGTGGGATCAGCCCAAGTGATATTCCCCGCCTGTTCACCAAATTTACCGAGACAAGGGATTTGCCTCACTGTAATAAAGCAGGTCTCGGCCTTCCCATTTGCAAAAGGTATGTTTATTTTATAAACTAGAAAAATGTCATCACCATCATTTTTCATTGTCTTAACTTACATTTTGCTTCTAGCACCACTATCAAAATTTGATTTTGAACTAATTTTGCGCTATCATAAACTTATGAAACTACAAAAAATTGTGGAACTTTTATGTGGCATTGAAATGATTGATAAGTAAATGATTGTTCCATACACATGTTGAAGGTTTGTGAATCTCATGGGAGGGAACATATGGATCGAAAGTGAAGGCCTTGGCAAGGGCAGCACATTTACATTTGTCGTTAAGCTCGACACATGCAACAACCCGAATGCACCTGTCAAAAGCGGTAGCTCTTTTACCTCGGTTGCTCGTGAGTCGTGAGGCCAGTCTAATTTAATACCCCGTGAAAAAGAAACAAAAAATACATTAAATGTGAAATAGCCGTTGTGAACAGTAACAATTCCCCTTGAATTTGGATGGAAAAAGGTGATTTTAAGAAGTTGACCATGACTATTTAGTTCTAGTACATATTAAAGGTGAATCTGGATTTGGAGAGTATTTTAGAGGAATAATAGTAATAATAATAATAATAATAATAATAATAATAATAATAATAATAGTATAATTTCTAGCCTCCTTGATTTTGAAAAGAAATTAGTTAAAACCTTTAAGAAGTTAATTTTCATCGGTCTAATTACTAATATTTTTACAAATATTATAAGCTAATCATACAAAAAAGTATATGTAGACAATTAAATTTTGAGCCAATAAAATGGCGACAAGTGTCAAATTTCATGTTAAAATCAATTTAATAATTTTCTATTTTATTTGGGAAATTAATCAAATTTTAATCCTAAAATTAAATAGTTAATTAATTGATTATTTAATATATATTGTTGGCCAATTAAAGAATGCCACATGTATATTTTGAAGGCCAATTAAAGAATGCCACATGTCATTTTCTTGGAGAGTAAAATAAATAATTATTTCTTTAAATGATTATTAAAGAGATAAATAAGTGGAAATTATGGACCAATCAAATTGAAGTCTTCTTTTCCAAGAGTCCATCTTCTAATTATCTCTTTAATAAATAAATATTGGAAATTATGGACCAATCAAAATGAAGTCTTCTTTTCCAAGACTCTCTCTCCTAACACCTATAAATAGGGACCCTCCCTAAGGTGAAAAGAACACAATTCATATTCATATTTCAAGTTCCAAGTTCAAGAGCTCTAGAGAATTCTCTCCACGAGATTCAAGTGTTCTTGAAGATCCAAAGGCGTTCTTGAAGATTCGAAGGAAGATTCAAGCGCGTTCAAGCTCAAAACCGACGTTCAATCCGGAAACAAGCTGCCAAGCCTCCGAATTGCGTTATTAAAGTCAAGACCGGCGTAGAGAAGATCAAAATCAACTTTGCGGCGAAGACCAAGGACTCGTGTTCTTCACGTTCTTGGGAAATCAAGACGTTCGATTCGAGATCAAGCTGTCAAGCCCTCGAAGAAACGTTATTTAAATTCAAATTCAAGACCGGCGGAGATCAAACTGAAGATTCGTCTCCAAAAGTCTCAAATCCACTTGAAGATTGTTCTTGAAGAAATTAATCAGAGGAATAATAGAGATTTAGAATCCACTATATTTCATTTGATCTGTTGAAATCCATTTGTACGAAGTTCTCGTGTTTATTAATTCAATAATACGAATTTTGCGTTACAGTATAATAATAATTTTGAAATGATGTGTGATCAAATTTCTTTATATTCTCTTATACAAAATAATTTTATATTGTTTGACTCCGAATCTTTAATTTATAATTATTAAGTATTGTTTATCTTCTTCTTTAATTTATAATTATTTTTTTTCTTCCTCTTTTAAAATAGGATCAATAGTAGTTTTCACTTCCGCCATTGAGTGACTCTTTTAAAATAGGATCAATAGTAGTTTTCACTTCCGCCATTGAGTGACTCAAACTCGAGGTCTATTTATAATATTGTTAAATTAATATTGTTCCCGTGCATTGCACGGGTACACACTAGTTTTAGATTGAAAGGTGAATTTATACCTTTAACATATTAATTTTATATTTATATTATTTTTTAAAATATCATCACATACAAATGTCTTTATTTAGACAGGTCTATCCGTAATTAATAACGGCATTATTTTATAATTTCTAGTTTAGTTAGGAACCTAATTATTCATTACTAAGGTAATTAGGTAAAGTTTAATTTGTGGCACAATTGATGTAACGAGACCTATTCATTACTAAGGTGTAGATAAATAAAATAAATAAATAATTTTATTTATCTTCTTAATTAAAATTAACTTACCTATTAAAAAAGTAAAATTATTTACACTAACTTAACTACGAAATAGTTATTTGATATAATTCAAAAAAAATATAATATAAAATAATAAATCGTGTAAGTGACATGTCATATTAAATATGAATAATAATATATCCCCATCTTTTGGGCCTCATCTTTGGCAGCTACCTTTGCACGGTTTGCCCATTAAAGACGATTTCACTCGGGCTGCGAGTTTTGGCTTTTCTTTGCTCGATGGACAAGTCTTATTGTGTCTAAAAGACGTGCGTAAATTTATGGCGGGCCCACCAGCGAGCCTGTTGAAGCCCGAGGCTTGGGGGCTCATCTGTTGAGTAAATTGAATTCGAGAGGGAGAGTTATCGACAGTCGTGCTAAATTAAGAATGCTGTGGGAGGAAAACCCGTCCGAGTTGCTTTCGGAAATTCGGGATTGGTTTCAGGAAGGTTTTCATGGACGGTTCGAAGAGCTCTGGGCCGAGATGCATCGTCAAGTTGTTTTGGATTTTGAAGACAGGTCTTTGAGTAAGGTTAGTAGAAAAAAGAGGAGGGTATAAAGCATTTCTTACGCATTTGATGTTTTTTTGGCTGGTTATTTATCTTTATTTATGTTTTTGTTCTCCCTATTTAGAGGTTATACTAGTGCGGATTTTTGCCATTGTTTAATGCTAGTGCAACATCATCTTTATAGAGACTCGTTCTGCTGTAATGGAGTTTTGACTCAGCATTTTTGTATTCTAATTGATTTATTTCTTTTTTTTTTTTTTCAAANAAATTACAAAAAATTATATTGGGTATTGATCAGAAAAAATGTGATCTTTTCAATGTATATATAAAACTAGAAACTAGATAGAGACCTAGGTATTTGATCTGCAAACTTTACAAATGTATAATTTTCATCTTTCTGTATAAAAATCGGGTTCATAGCGTCTAGATCCTGACTCATGAAAGACACACTACTATTTCTGTACAGAAAAAAAAATCTTTTTCTGCTTGCAATATAAAATTGTAAGATAACGTCTGCAATGTTTTTGAAAATTCCCCTTCTTTAATATAGACGTTTCTTTTTAGTTTAGAACTGTTCTCTTTATGTAACCGGTGTGCCTTTGTTTAAGTTTGCTTAATTGTTAGTCACACATTCTACAGTCTCGTTATAGAACCATTCTGTCGAGATTTGTAACTGTTAAGATCAAATATCTCCGACGGTTACATGATGATCTAACGGTTATAAATCCGACGAAATGATTTCGTAACGAGACTGTAGCATTTCTCACTATCATATTCAAATGTTATATCTTAAATAAACATATAACATTTCGATAATATATTATTAAATAACAAAAAAAAATGCTTTCTAACATTAACTTTCAAATTTTATCATTTTCAAACCTTCAAGACGGTTGACTTGTTTATTTATTCATGTAATTGGACTTCCTTAATTTTACACAATTGACTAACAATTCATTTGTCTTTTGTGATAGCAACTAATTTATTCATTTATTAGGTCCAAAACGTGACTTTTCCCCAACCTACAAATCAGCTTGAGCCGTAACTTTACCTAGATTCTAATAATAATCATTAATTAATTAATAATAGTAATGGACGCAGAGACTACCTCAACTCTACTCGTCAATATATAAAAGAAAAATAAAAAACAGTATAATAAAAGAAAAATAACTAATTTATAATAAAATAATTCGCGCCAGCGCACGGCCCGGCCAATGAAATGCCAGATACGCACGTGCCATCGCATAGGGATCCCAATTCAAAGCGCCCTTCACACGTGCGTCGGCGTCCATTGAACCCGACCTCCGCCCGTCGCTTTCTCAGCCCGTGTCAGATCAGAGCTACTAAAAAAACCTCTTTCCCGTGTCAGATTAGACTTTATTTGTGCCGCCTCTCACTAAAATGCTGAAAAATCAGCTTTCGGCTTTCCTTTTTTGCTTTCTTTTTACGAGGAAGCAAAAGAAGATGAAAGCATAGCTAGCTGAAACTTGAAGTGCTGCGTAATTTGCTGGCCCGGTAACAGTNGCGTTAACGATTAACGATTGTAGTTTGTGCTATTGTTTATGGTTTTATATTCACCAGATCTCGTTGGGATTTACGTTCAATTTATTTTTTTTGGTGGTTATTTTAGAGACGCTCTGAGGAATTAATGCTGTTCTAATTTTGTCTGCTCTCTCCTGAGATTTAGAACATCTCCAATACTCTAATATTGTTGTAGAATAAATTTTGACAAATGTCAATAAATTAAATGGATTGTGAACTACGTAGGAAAAATATTAAGTTTACAATTATGAAATTAAAAAATTATCTCCAATGCAAAATGTAGTGTAACTACAATATTATTCACTTACTAAATATTAAAATTTTATAAAACGTAGTACGAAAATTAATTAAATAATTTAGAATTGGTAAGAATAATTCTCTATCTTCTCTTTATTGGTATTTATTGGCTAGCTAGAGTGTGGAGGAGAATGTTGATGAACCACATTCTTCTTTACATTGTAGACATTAATTATGTCCACATCACCACAACATTTGTGATCACATAGTGCATTGCAGGATAAAAAATTGTGAAATTGCTAAATATGCAGAATGTAATTTACCACAACAATATTTGAGCATTGGAGATGCTCTTACAGTTTGTTCCACATTAATTGTTCAGGAATGCGTTTGGTTAGATCGAGTGATATCGATGCATTTAGGGGAGAGAAAATCATGATATGCTCTTACAGTTTGTTCCACATTAATTGTTCAGGAATGCGTTTGGTTAGATCGAGTGATATCGATGCATTTAGGGGAGAGAAAATCATGATATCGTAGTTGTGTATTCTTGTTTTTGCTATAATATTTTCGTGCCATCTGTTTTATTCGATAACAATTATGATACTAGATCAAAATTTAACTTAATTTTTTGTTTTGTGCTTTTCGTGTCGTATGTCGTTCATATCATATCATTTGTCTCTATAATCACGTTTGTGTTTCTTGTCGTGTGAGCCATTGTCTTCCATAGATGAATTGAGGAAACTACGTGTTTCTCTTCCATGATAATTCCATGGGAATACTGTGCAGCTGAAAGAGGATGAAAGTCAATTTATGCCAAGTAGCATATGTATATATAATGGCCATATGTACTTGCTTATGTTGTACATGAAATCATCGCAAATTTAGATTCAGTTTTACATCATTAGTCGTTCATAAATGAAAGCACTTTATGATCACACCGGCCTTTGAAATATCGAGTCGAACAGGAGCAACTTAATCTCGGATGATAATTAAACTTATCATAAAGGGTTTAAAAATGGCGATAGAAATTTAATTTCCTTTTCTTTTTCTTTTTCCAGGTTCCTCTAAATGGAATCCTGTGACTGTGTCGAGTCTGACTGGCCGGGCGATGAACTCCTCGTCAAATACCAATACATATCCGATTTCCTCATAGCAGTTGCGTATTTCTCCATTCCTCTGGAGCTCATCTACTTCGTCCACCGATCCTCCTTCTTCCTTTACTGATGGGTGCTGATTCAGTTCGGCGCGTTCATAATCCTCTGTGGCGCGACCCACCTTATCAACCTGTGGACCTTCTCCCTCCACTCCAAGACCGTGGCCAAAATATCCACGGCCTTAGTCTCGTGCGTAACAGCTCTAATGCTTGTCCACATCATCCCCGACCTGCTCAGCGTTTTTGAGAAACAAAGCCGAGGAGCTTGATCGAGAAATGGGGCTCATTATGAAGCAAGAAGAGACGAGCAGGCATGTCCGCATGCTGACCCACGAGATCTGGAGTACCCTCGACCGGCACACGATTCTGTCGAGCTCGACCTGGAAGAGTGTGCCCTGTGGATGCCCTCTCGTGGAGGCGCCAGCCTCCAGCTGTCACACACACTGAGCAGCTTGATGCCTGTGGGGTCCACTGTGCCGGTCAACCTTCCTCTGGTTAATAAGATATTTAGCAGCGATGAGGCTGTTTGGATTCCTCACGCTTGCCCTCTCGAACTTCCGTGTGGAAGGGTGAGCCGAGCTTTCCGGGAGCATGAGCTCGAATTTGGATGGAAAAAGGTGGATTTAAGAAGATTGACCATGACTATTTAATTCTAATACTGTACATATTAAGTCGTTAATTAGTTTTTATTTCTAGCAAATAGAAGCTTAAATATGGAAATAGAAAACAGATGCTACATGTATATATTATCTTTAGGTAAATTCCACAGACAAATCTCACAAACACAGACAGGAATATTTAGCATATAGAATTAATCATGCTGCCGACTTACACATGCTTGATATAGTAATCATGAAGAGAGTTTGATTTTCCCTTGCCCGCTGTAAAATCCTTTCTCTTGGGATTTACCGTCAGAGTTACCCCTTTTGGATTGATCCTATGAACGTGATATCACGGTTCATCTCATCAAATGTCTGTGAATCAATAGAGATGGAGGATGACATTGTTGGCTTGTGTGTGGTGTGGTCATGATGACGGATAGGATCATACATGAAAATCTGATAACAAATACAAGAATTATTAACTTTTAAAATACATTTATAATCATTTTAGAAATTGAGATCCACTTCTTCTACTCAAAATCAAACTCAAATAAAGACCGCGATTTAGAAAAATCTTAAAATTGTTGTGGCCTACAGTTATGACTTATGACATTATCTAACCGCAGAAGCTATTGGAGAATAACTATTATAAAGACGTATCTATTTATATTAAATTTTAGAACAATGCTATTGAATACTATTAATGAAAAATAAATGTGTAAATGTAACTATGTACTATAAAAATTATAAAAAATGAGAAGCATGCATACTCCCACATGCATATATACAAGAATCAAAGAAACGAACATCAAGCATGAGAGAGGAGGTTAATACTTAATAGATAGTGACTGAAAATATTGAATTTATGTGTTGACTAAATATTACCTAAAAATGTGTAATGAACTCCATCAACCTGAAAACAAAAGGAAATATTAAAAAATCACATCAAAATGAAGTAAAATACGTAAGTTATCGAAAGTCATCTGTGTCTAAAGCAAATTCAAAGAAGCCACCTTTGACGTAAAGATTCATTGCGTATATACCCTAACCCGACCGAGTCTGTATTTTTTTATTCATAAACTAAATAATATGGTTTATTAGGATAAATTATACTTATTTGTCAAAACAACCTGCCGATGAAATTCCACTTGTATAAACATAAAAAGAAAAAAAATGCTTCTGATAAACCCCGCTTTAGAATCAACTAAAAAAAACAATCTTTGAAAAATGAACACTTGACTCAGTGAGCCGCCTTAACATAGCTGATGAATAAGCTTGTGTTTGACACTCACAATCTTCGGCGCTTTCTCGTGGTATCTCGGTGCCTCTGCCCCTACACAGCCACCACTTCAATAGATATACTGCAACACCCTTCTGTGTGCAAAACAAAAGAAGAATAGAGAAATAAAAGAAAAATAAGTTTGAGAATTGAGAACCAAGCCGGTTCATGAGTTGAATAGCCAATCCAAGTAAATAACTATATACTGACTTGAATTTATAAGAAGAATATTTTCATGCTTGTTTACAAATTATTTCACTCACATTTAGTTCATACTCAAAATTTAACTCAACTTTAACTCAACCCCACTATCTTTAATATTATTCATATAATTAAATAATACTTTAATTCACTATTCATCCACTCACATAATTTTAACTACCTATCATTTCCAATCATTTATCTCATACTTTTACATCAAATCAATTTTATTCAGCTTATTTTAAATATTATTTTAATATATTCTTAAAATCCCACTAACAACTAATCATACCAGCTTTTTTAAAATTAACCCTGGTTAACCAAAATAACTCATTTTGGACGAATTATTTTGTAAACAAGCGAGCCCTTCTTTTTACCACTTCGTTGGCTGATCTATTGTTGTTCTGCGCTAAGGCGATCTAGTGTGTTCGAGAATGGCAAGACGATTTAGGGCCCTCACTTTCACACAAGCCGATAATTAAGCCCGAACATGTCACCTGTAACATGTATATCTCCATTTAATAAAAGTTCTCTTTAAAAAAAAAAATAAAGCATGGAAAAATATGAACCCAAAATAAATTCAATCCACTTTTGTATAGCTAAATGTGCATGCAATAAAACAACAAATCATTGGCCATGTAAACATACAAGCTCCTTAAGGTGTAGTACAATAGAATACTTTTTATAAGTATCATGGAATAATCCCAAAATTATGGAATAGTAATTCAAATTGCCCATGTCATACAATTATAAGAAAGTGCGAACATTGGTTTGAATCAAGCAATGTCGCAACTTTTTAGTTAATTAAAAGTTTCGTTATTCCTTCATGAATTGAATAACTATTTATTTCTTTAGTATACATACTGGCTTAGGTTTTTCCATTTTCATGCCCTTCAATTTGATATTAATCATTTTCAATACACTGATACTCAAGACGCATATGATATATTGGGTAGTTTTAGCATTGCAAAAGGATATATGAGAGCAGCCAAAACATAAGGCTCATTTATCATACCAACTGATAGTTCTCTCAAATCAAAACACTGAGAACTTATGAGTTATGACTAATGGATTGTTCAAAAGATGCAGTATAAACAAAAGCATGGGCTATTGCCATTTCTGAGTAAAATTTTCACCGAAAAAAAGACGTCACAATATAATTCATCTACGTAAAATTTGCACCCAAATGAAGACTACACAATATAATTCTTATTCAATATTTTACTGACATGACCTATCATCATTTTCTACCATTTAGGCTTGTATTTTTCATAACCATTAATTAGCCAATAATTGTCACTTTGTAGTAGCATTCATGTTATTTATGCCTCAAAATATTTGATCATGTTATTTGGTCTCACCATAAAAACAACAAAATATGAAGACCAAAATATGAAGACGAGTAAAGATAACCCCACAAACAATAGATTAGGCTCAACAAAATAAATTATTTAATCTATAATCTAATATAAATCAATTTCATTAACAAAAATAGTATATAAAATACCCGACATTTCAACTGATATAAGCACAGTCGAAAAGAAATAACGACATGCCTCTTTCAGAGGTCATGCAATGACCCACAAACAACCTAATCACACAATTCATTAAGAGCTTCTTTCTCCGTATACGTTTGACAACTAAGAAGTTTCTAGCGCACAAATAGCATGTTTCTGTCTTAACAATGCTTTTATTTCTCTCAAAAATGTACACTGAGCGAACAAGTTAACAATATACCTGATTTAGACAGGTGTCTTTCAGATCAATGGATGAGATCTCCAGTGTTTGCTGCTCGAGAACATCACTCGACTAGTAAGAAACCGTACCAAGGTGGTCAATTGCATTGACCATAATCCTTCAAATTGTCCAGAAACCTGGTGTAGAAATCAGACAATGTGCAAGTTAAATTTACAATTCGAGTCACCGAATACACTTCAATTTTTTTCCCTAATTAGCACGAAGGACAAGCAAGAGAGATATTGTCATTCGTAAAGTTTTCATTCTAGTCGGATGAACAAACATTCTCAAATACTAAAGTTCAAAGAATGAATTGTAGATCAAATGATTCCTTTAAAAACATGCTAAAGCCAAATTAATCAGACAAGTCGTACCAAAATCTCGCATTTGCTTCTGCTCACTGTTCAGATATGATTTCTCAGTCCTCTGCAGCTGAATACAGTTGAGATCTGAGGTTCTTCAATTCCTGTAAAAACATAAGACCAACTAACAAAGACACTGCCAAATGAAATCCCATAAATTTTAAAGCAGTAAAATGGTTAGGTGATATATAATCTTTGAACGCATACTTTCAAATTCAGGTGTCATACTTTAAACAACATCATACACAAAAGTGTATCATTTCATAACATAAGTACGCATTTATGTTAGGAAAAAAGTCAACTGATCGACACCCTAATGATCAAGCCGTCTCACAAAATGGGGATATGTCGAATCATTACTATATACCGTACCGTGGCGAAAGAACAACAACCTGAAAGGGCTCTCAATAGCGGGGGGGCTGTTGTTCATGCCGATTCAGAATGCTTTCTCATGAGAATATTCAATCATTTTTGTGTCCATTCAACGAGACGAGCACGAGGATCCATGTAATTGAGTTGACCACGGAGCGTGCAATTGACGCTGCTTTAGGATCTAGTGGGTCTTCCACTTCCGTAGTCGCTAATGGCATAAGTGCTGTCCGATACTACAACTAGTTGATTCATGCGTACAAGAGCTAAAGCTAAGCCCTACGGTTCAAGAAGCTAGTTGGTGAGGCAATAGCTAACCAAGGCGATGATCAAAGAATTCGTAAATTTAATGGAAGTACAAACACACAGAGCAAATGTGAATTCAGCAAACTCAAGCGATCCATGAAACTTTATGCAATCAAACACAACTTTCAGTCGTTCTATGATGAATTATCCATTACCGATCAAAAAAAAAAAAAAAAGATGAATTATCCATGACTTCTGGACAATCAAAACACACTCAACCAACAAGAATTGTCACCAAGATGAGTGCATTTGCTTTCAGAATATAGTGTGCTGCACAGCCAGTCTGCAAAGTGATCACCTTTTCCACATCCTTTGCAGCAAGCTAAACCAAGAATCAAGTATTAGATTTCCATAGCATATATGGAAGCAAGAAACACACCCATGGAAAGCGAGTACGTGGCGAAGGTCAAGGTATGTGTAATATACCGTGGCATGAGTTGTTGGATCAGACCCAGTCAACGGCCTGTATTCTGAATAACACAAACACAAAGACAACAAATAGGAAAAATGAAAAAAAAAAGGACAACTTGTGAAGTAATCAAAGATCCAATNCATAAGTAATTTATCCTTTTCGATTATTTTCTCTCAAAAATGTATTAGCTCTCAGAAATGTATTAGCTATCGAGCAGAGAATGAGTCTCCAGTTTTCTTATATAATAAGAAGGTAGATAAAAGACATAAGTAAAAAAAATATTAATTTGAAATAACAAAAAGATATAAATCATGCGCACTTTACTAGTGTATATAAACATCAAAACAAGGACTACACCTTCTCCATCAACATATTTTGCTAAATCACGATTCATTTTTGTGTAACTTTTAGTTGATGCGAGGTGATCAGAAAATAAAATATTCATAATTAGTGTTCTTAAATAAGGTTAATACATAACATAAGAATGATAATGATGGTCTCCCTATAGCTATAGCTTTGGTATTAGAGAGGTAGGAATAGAAATAGGCCATGGCGGGAGCACAAGTGGGAAGCATAGACAGAGCCTGTCACATGTGAACCTCAAATTCTTCTCCGGCTCATGAGGAACGCCCAGCGGTCTAATCTCCCCCGTCCGCATGTCGTACAACACCAAGTCGCTGCACCACCTCAAATACACTATCTCCGCATCATATGGATCGAAACAAACGAGGTCGACAACTACTGATCTGCGATACAAACGGCCGCCAATCCTAATATCTTCATACGCAACCGTATTCTGCAAACACCATCCACCCATATCATAGTCCTCCAGCACCCATATCTTGAGATGCGAGAAGCCACGCGTACTGAATGGATCAGTAACTTCAAAATACTTGAGAAGCCCTTGGTGGACGCCACACGAGCTGAAGTTCGTGGTGTATGTGCCTGGTCTATAACCTCTGTATCTATCCTCCGGAAAATCTATCAACCGCATCTCATCAGGGCTCGTATAAGGATCGTATGCTATAAGCCCAAGCTCACAATCGTTCCAGTGCAGTTTCCCGTTGAGGAACACGGTCTTCTTGATATAAGAAACCCGAACTGCACGCGTGGAGTGAACGGTGTATTCTACCCACTTTCCCGATTCGGAACAGAACACCATGAACTCGATGAAAAATTGTTTCTGGCGATGACAACGGACAAGCACGACTCTGTAGCTGGTTAAGATTCCGGCTTCAACCCGCGTGATGAAACCATAGCTGACATTTTCCATTGGGATATATTTGGGTGGTCGAGGAAGTGGAAACCACTGGTTGGTCATGGGATTGCAGATGTACAGCTCATCTACGCCCTTACGAACATCCCTCCACTTGTACAGCACAAGCCCGTCGTGAATGGCATGGATGGCATACATTCCCCCCTTCTTACCTTGCTGCTGAGATTTCGGAATGGGAAGTACACAATAATTAGGGGAAGGGGAGTTTGGAAAAGGATACATAATATGCATTAGTTTTTCCTCTGAAAAAAGGGTCATCTCACAACCTTCAGCACTCATTTTGTTGTAAATAAAGACCCACGGAGGGCGGCGCCAATCCGATCCAGAGAAAGCAGAGGGTTGCCAGCCTCGAGAGGTGATGTTATGGAAGCGGACAAAATAAGGATCTAAGATTAGAGAAAGCCACTGTTTTGAGACACTTTTGCACCGGAAAACCATCTTAATTGGGAGCCTGCACAGAACTTCCATCAACACCCACTCAGGCCATAGCCCATCTTGAAAACTAATAGTGACATCAGTACTATTTATGGCTCCATGTTGTGGACTATCAGCAGCAGATTCCAAAAGTCTCCTCCTTTTCGAGACACCTGAAATGGTACAACATCTGAGGTTTCCATTGATTTCCATCTCCATCATCTCAGACATTCTCGATTACCTACCTACCCACCCTACAGAGAAAGAGAGATGTAAATATCAAAATCATGATCAAAAGGTGTACAAAGTGTTATGCATGTAACCAAGTCTTAGTAATTACAACTTATAACATATAAATTCAAGTTCACATAGCACAATAACACAATTTCAAGTGACTGATCAAGGTCTCGAATTGAGGTTACAAAATTGTCGACTCTTGATTAAGGTTTCTATCTAAAGTGAGGTATGAAACAATCACATCAATATGATACTTGGTAGGATTCATATACAGCCAATCACGCCTGATTGGAGGATAACTAGCTCATGGTTAGACTGCAATTCAAATCTTTGTTACAAATTTGTAAAACTTCTGCTTCTCATAAATATAATTTATTAATAAACAACCACCACATATTACTTCCTTGCTTGTTTGACTTGGACTACGGATTCCTAGGCTTGAAAAGTCGGCTAATCACTGACCTCTTACAACAAACAAATTCACAATCCTCAAATGATGTCACCAAACACCTGATACAAGGGCATTCATAACTTATCAGCAAAATGGTTCTACACTCTCTTCAATTCGTGTTTCAAAAGCAAAATTTTTATTCTTTTATACATCACAATAATTAAGCAGGCATCGTCATATATCCTATGAACAAAAGCATGAACTAGGGGAAATAAGGAGGGAAAAAAAACAAAGATATAGAAAATATAGATTAAATTAATATCGCACAAAAAGGAAAATGAAAAACAAAAAAGAGGGACTTTGTTGTCTCAGCGTTTAACCGGCGATAGAGATGAAGAGTTGAAAAGGAGCGGACAAGCTCGGTACTCAGGAGAATAGATTCGAGAAAAACAATGTGGGATTAATCGAAATTATAAAGAAATGGGTATACTTTGATAACTATAGGAAATTAGGAATAGCTGAATAGGAATAGAAGTAAATCCGATAAGGGCGCGTTTGGATAGGTTTGCAGAGTTCGAAAAGCTGGGTAGTTTATATATATAAAAAACAAAAAAAATTAAAAATTTAACTGGACAAAAATAAAAAGAAAAAACAATATTTGTGGACAAATATAAAAAACACGTATTCTTGTAATATATCTTTTTAATTAATTTTTTTTAAATAAACGTAGTTTGATAATACGTTTTAAAATTATATTTGTAAAATGTTATTTTTTAAAACAATTGAAAAAACAGTATAAAATGTATTCTCATAAAAAATAATAAATAAAACGTATTTTGATAATACATCTTATATTTTAAAATTAATGAAAAAAAATAATATGTAGTATATATTTTGTGTTTCGGGCTCGTTTGGATCGTCTGAACTCGAAATTGAGTTCCGTTTTTTCCTATACGTAGCTAACGAACCCCTCTATTCAATGATGCTTGCATGACCAAATTATTCTTGAAGGCATATTCTCCCAAAACTCTTGACCTATACATTAAACGTGTTTCGCGCGACTTTTCTTTTTTTGCCCGTTCAGACTCGTCCAAGTTCGAAATTGATTTCTGCTTCTTCTTATATGTTGCCAATGAACCCTTCTACACAACCATGATTTTTCGGTCAATTTTCGGGCTACTTCTATTCCTCACGGGTTAAATGATTAACAAATCACCCATTATATAAATAGATAATTTGTTGATAGGTGATTTGTTGATTGTTTTGCTCCGTTAGGAATAGAATTAACCCGACTATTGACCGGGCAATCATTGTTGTGTAGACGGGTTCGTTGGTGACATATAGGAAGAAACAAAACTCAATTACGAGTTTGGACGAGTCCGAATGGGCCAAAAAAGCAAAGTCCCGCGAAGCACATTTAATGTGTAGGTCAAGAGATTTGGGAGAATATGATTTCAAGAGTAATTTGGCCATGCAAGCATCATTTTTAATCTTTTTATAACTTAATTCCTAATTCATTTTTTTTTTACAGTTCGATTGGGTTCCCTATAAACAGTACTTGGAGGATGGTACTATCTAGGATGAGTGCACAGAAGATCAACATATTTGGATGTATAGGGGGTGGATCTTCTGTTGAAACATACGTGAAGTCCACTTGTCTGATAAGGTTCTTCGTCAGTTTGAGTGTCAGCAGTCCATCCCCCAAAATTCGATGATTAGTGATAAGCAAGAATGTGAGACACACCACAGAGACCAGAGAATGACTGGGAGCACATTTGGTGATTTGGTCACCTTTCATTCACAGTTTACCAGTCGATGAAAGAGAACAAAATGTCCTCCAAGATGCCCCTGTGGATCACTTCCTACAAGTTGAGTTGAGGAGGGTTCATTGATTGGTTTTACACTAAGACTGTGAGACTCATCAGTGACCCTACCAAGTACACGATGGTCCAATAGGACGACAGCTATCAGGCAGTTACCGAGCGGGAGAAGTGCGATGCAAATGTTCATAATTCGTGATTTTTTTTTATTTTTTTTATTTTTGTGTTTCATATTAATTACTTTGAATTTTATTTTCGACTCAAAGCCCTGGAAGGGGTTTATAACTCGAATATTCAAGACATATTTCTAGAGATGGCAATGGGCCAAGTTGGGCCGGGTAGTTACTGACCCAGACTTGGCCCGCACCCATGCCCCATGTCTGATAAGGTTCTTCGTCAGCAGACTTGGCCTGCTATGGGGCGAGTCGCCCCGCCCCGCCCCGCCTCATCAAAATCTATCTCGAAACGAACACCCAAATCCATCCCAAAAAAATGAACCAGACAAAATATAACACCAAAAAAAAAGAGAGAACACCAAAAATCTTCATACATATCTCAATGTTTCCAATTTCTAAAGAAGAAGGATGGATAAACCGATGCCCGAGGTACGAGGCCTCAACTTCCGATCTTTGCGCAACGAAGACAACCACGAGAACTTCGGTCATTTCCGAGGAATCCAAATAACTTCTGGTTTTTTTCAGATAAAGAATTCTTGAATCAGGACATGGATGAATCGAAAAAGAAAATTTTGAGACCATATATGTCCTCGCTCTCTGCAAGACTCTCTTTATCCCATTCGTTGGCCTTTTGATTAACCCTCAATTTTTCGCCATCAATGAACAACAACAATTGAGAAAGTAGAAAAAAGATTCTTTTACGGGAAAAAAAAAAGAAGACAAGTGGTGGACAAAAAAAGAAAAAGAAAAAAGGGGGTGGACAAGAATCAAAAGCCCGTATTTGCTGAATACGGCTTTTGATTTTTTTATTTGTAAAACGTATTCCGTGAATACGGTTTCCTTTGTAAAAAAAATGTAAAAAACGTATTCCTTAAATACGTTTTTTAATTAAATTACAAAGAAAACGTATTTACAAAATACGTGCTTTCTATGTTGGTCCACTCCCCCCTTTTTTTTTGTTTTTTGTCCACTTATTATTTTTTTATTTTTAAATATATAAACTGCCCAAAAAGGGACGGGTTGCAGGGAATAGGGATAGAGATGAAGAAATAAACCCCAATTAATTAATGTTGGCAATTTTTAAAAAATTTAGGGCATGTACCTAATATATTTAGGAATTTGGGCTTCAAAAACATTTATGCTAATGGGCTTTAAATTTTAAGACCAGGCCACACCATACATATACCTAATATATGTTTAACATTATAAATTACTTACAGGTCGGGTCGGGCCAGGTCGGATTCCAGTACCCGGACTTGCCCCGTTTATAAAATGGGTCGGCCCGACATGGCCTGTTTTTTCAAACGCGGTGGGTTGGGTCCGCCCCAAAGGCCTCGGGGCGGGGCGGGCCAGTACGGGTTCGGGCCAAATTGTCATCCCTACATATTTCCTACACTCCCTCCACGGGCGCAGATCGCATTCCAACAGTCTTACAACATTGTTTATAGTTATCTGACCAACAGTCCTACAACATTGCCTATAGTTCTCTGACTGTTGGAGGCCAAGAGGTCACACAAGGGGCGTCGTTCAGTCAAGTTCTATCTGAGGAGGACTACGTCCCATACCAGAGTACACAATCACACAGGGCGAGACATCAACCTGCTGCCAACATTGGTGGAGGTAGAAGACGCCGTGACCGCGAACGACAACAACGCCCGTTAGGACTCGTCTAAGCTCGAAATGAGTTCCGTTTCTTCCTATATGTCGCCAACGAACCCGTCTACACAACCATGATTGCCCGGTCAATTTTCGAGTTAAAACTATTCTTCACGGGGCTAAATAATTAACAAATCACCTATTAACAAATCATCTGTGGACTATCTATTTATATAATAGGTGATTTGTTAATTATTTAGCCCAAAAATTGATCGGGCAATCATGGTTGTGTATATGGGTTCGTTGGCGACATATAGGAAGAAACGGAAATCAATTTCGAGCTTGGACGAGTCCGAACGGACCCAAAAAGCAAAGTCGCGCAAAACACGTTTAATGTATAGGTCAAGAGCTTTGGGAGAATATAATTTCAAGAATAATTTGGTAATGCATGCATCATTGAATAGAGGAGTTCGTTAGCTACGTATAGGAAAAACGGAACTCAATTCCGAGTTCAGACGAGCCCAAACAAGTCCAAAACACAAAACACATATTATATATTAATTTATTTATTCATTAATTTTAAAATTTAAAACATATTATCGAAATACGTTTTAGATCTTAATTATTTATAAAACGTATAACTAAAATACGTTTTATTTATTAATTTTTTTTAAAACGTATTATGTGAATACGTTTTATTCTGTAATATGAGATTTTACAGTAAAACGTATTCCGAGAATACATTTTACACTTTAAAACGTACTAGTATGAGTCCCGTGCACTGCACGGGTAAGAGATATTCATTAATATTTATAAATTAAATTTTTTTTATTAAATAATATTTGTAAATTAAAAATATAGAATCAAATACCTATATTAATTTGTTGAAAATATTATATAAAGTTTAAATTGTGAAACATTACATAAAAATGTCTATTTAAAATTAGTACACAACCCATGGATACATATAACTGATAATAAATTACATTATATTCGTTTCAAAATAAGTGTCATTTCAAATTTTTTATTCAGAAATTCGATTTGACTATAATGTGATTACATAAAACAATTATTTTGGTAAAATTTTATCATATATTTAACAACATATGTGAATAATAATTATAAATATAAAATTTATATTGTTTCATTACTTAAAATAATTTATTTTTGTATAAACTATTCAAATAAAAAAAATTTAAGTAGTTGAGTAATTTATTGAACTATAAATAATTGACTATTTCATTCACGTTCAAGTTAATATTGACCCGTAAGTTATGAATAATTGTTTTTTATTTTATTTTTAATTTTAAATAAAAATATTTTTATTTTTTTATATAATATATACCAAATTTAAACTATGCAACTAATAAAGGTAATAGCTGCAAGTTTTGTCAATATATTATATTTCACATTTAAATTATACAACAAATAAAGGTAATAGCCGCAATATTTGACCAAAATAATTTTGTACATTAATTACATTAACTTAGGCAGGATTTTTCAAACTTTGGCAAGAAAAAAGAATTGCCCAATTTAGTAATTCTGAATTTTTAGGCGGGAAAACCAAATATTTTTTTATTGATTTTTAGTTACTATTTCAAATAAATATCATTGTCTTTTTATATATTAATAGATGTCATATTTTTGTAGCGTGCAATGCCACGAGATTTCAGGATTTGTTGATTATTAGATATTTAATGATAAATTGTTTGAATCAAATAATTTGTTGACATTAACGTGAAAAAAAATATTATTTAGTAGTAAATTTAAATTTATATCATTCATGATATTAAATATTCAATATTTGATTTTATGTTTATATTAAGTACATATTACTTAGGTCACATAATTTCATAATTTTTAATTACTTATTTTGATTAATAATCAAATAATTTATTCCTTTTTCTTTTGAAAATCTAAGGACTCTTTTTTTTTTTCCCCCCACGAAATGAAATGAGTCTAAAATAATATATAATTGGATGTGATTTACTTGCCAAACATTGGATGTGATTTATTGGTTAATAAATTGTTTAAGCGGAGCATGCAAAAAATTTCAAAAATATTTGCTGAAAATTGTTCAAAACGAAAAACAGAAGCGGGAAAGAATGACTAAAGAAGCGGGAAATGAAATATTTTTTTCAAAGTTTTTCAAATAGTTTTTCTTCTCCTTATTATATAGTAATAGATTCTCAGAATATGTTCTTTTTATTTTTGTCTATATATATATTTTTTTTATTCAGTTAATTTTTATTAGTGTAAAAAATTCTCGAAAAGCTCGTTTACTTGGGCCGGCCCCGCGAGATAAATCCATATGGGCCAAAACACATATATAAGTATATAACCACTCCATAAGATTGGTTTACATAAAAGAACTTGATATATGTGAATTCCAAAAATATCTTTATACGTTCCAAAGGAATGTAAATAACAGTTACATAAATAAACTTAATAAAATAATTGTTTCTCTCTCTGAATATCACGTTTGTTTATTTCCTTGTGAATTAAAAGTGGGAAAGCACAAAACCTCAACAATCCTCTCCCGCTCCTTTCTCTACAGTCTCTCACTGCAAAATGCCGTTCCCTCTTCAACACGCGAATTCTCCCCATTTCCCCGTCGAAAAAGATGTTGTGATTGAGATGATATCTGAAGAAAACCATTATATGTAGAAGCAGAGTACTGGGAAGATGGACAGAACGAACTTCGGCGATTAATCTCATCGACCAGGTAACATTTCTTTCTCTTACTTTTCTTGTTGTTAATCTAACTTTATGAAAATGTCTAAATAAAATATTTTCATGTTCAAGATTCAATTTTTTTGTTTTATACTTTACTTCCCGGGCTTCAGTATAGAGAGAGTTTACAAAATTCGATTTTTTATTTATTTATTTTTAGAAATACCAAATCCTGAAGAGCAATGGGGTGAACGACGAGTATTTACCTTTCCTGGCCTTGAATTTGTACGACAGATTGATGTAGAGCGTATGTTCAAACGGGAAATAAGAACACAAGAACACAGATATCTCTTCTTAATTTCAACGATGACTGCCTTTTTATTTCACTGCTCATATGCATAAATACAAAAGAAGAGTCCCATCCTCTTCAACTTACCCTAAATCCTACATTTATTTAATAAGTAGACTAATAATAATATCCCATTAAGTACTACTAATAATGATAGAAATAAAATCCCACGACAATTAAATTGAGCCATCAGTCAGCTAAATACGCAAACGGTCATACTTATTCAGAAACGCCAACGCGGTCTCGTCTCCATCATCCTCCCCGGGTTGGACAGGATTCGGCCTCGAATCCGGCTGAGTCTCGTCTCCCTCAGAACTATCTCCCGCAAACGGCACGAGGTGTTTGACGTTGAAGACGTCAGATGTGCGAATATGAGACGGCAAACGAAGGCGGTAGGCATTGGGGTTGACCTTCTCCACAATCTCCACCGGCCCAATCTTCCGGGCAGACAACTTGTTATACTCGTGAGCCGGAAACCTGTCCTTTGTCAAAACAGCCCAAACATAGTCACCCACCTCGAACTCAACATGACGCCTCCGAGAGTCGGCCCGACGCTTGTAAGCCGCCGTAGTAGCCTCTAACCGAGCCCGAGCCGCCTTGTGAGTGGACCGCAAATCGGAAATGAAATCAGCCGCACGGCGGTCAATCGAAGCTAAAGAAGGGAGAGCAAGCAAATCCGACGGACCACGGGGCCTGACAGCATAGACGACCTCAAAGGGCGAGTACCCCGTGGCCCGACTAGTGGCAGAGTTGTGGGCAAACTCGGCCTGGCTCAACCGTTGGTCCCAACTGCGAATATTATCGCCCACCAAGCAACGAAGTAAGTTGCCCAAGGAACGGTTCACCACCTCAGTCTGCCCATCTGTCTGCGGGTGGTAGGCGCTGCTGAAGGCTAGCTGTGTGTTAGCCATCCGCCATAGGCTGCGCCAGAAATGACTCAGAAACCGAGTATCTCGGTCAGACACAATCGAAGATGGGAGACCATGCAGACGATAAACCTCACGAAAGAACAGCTGGGCCACATGAACGGCATCCGTTGTACGCTTGCATGGAATAAAGTGTACCATCTTGGAGAACCTGTCCACGACCACAAAGATGGAATCGAAGCCCCGCTGGGTACGTGGCAGACCCAACACGAAATCCATACTAACCGCACACCAAGGCTGAGAAGGTAACGGAAGAGGCCTGTACAACCCAGCATTCGAAGCGACCCCCTTAGCAAGATGGCAAATGCGGCAACGCTCCACGAAGCGGGCAACATCACGGCGAAGGGTCGGCCAAAAATAGGAACGACGAACCAAGTCAACCGAACGGTCACGACCGACATGACCAGCCCCATGAAGATCTGAAATCAGCATCAACCGAAGACTACAATCTGGCACACAAAGCCGTACCCCACGAAAAAGAAACCCATCAGACAATACGTAATCCTCAAAAGGCCCGAGTGCCAAGGTACGTACAATCGGGCCGAAAAAAAGGTCATCAGTATAGACCTCACGCAAAATATCAAACCTAACAACCGAGATGCGCATATCAGAAAGAAGAAGGGTACGCCTACTCAAAGCGTCAGCCACCCTGTTCGAAGCACCAGAACGATGACGGAGAACAAAGGTAAACTGCTGCAGGAAAGCCGTCCACGAAGCATGTCGAGCAGAGACAGTATCCTGGGATGCCAGATGTCGTAAGGCCTCGTGGTCTGAGAAGAGAACAAACTCTCGGTGAAAAAGGTAGTGACGCCAATGCCGCACTGCTTGGACAACCGCGTAGAACTCCACGTCGTATGTGCTGTATCGCAGTCTCGGGCCCGAGAGCTTCTCACTAAAATAAGAAACCGGCCGTCCGTCCTGGCTGAGGACAGCACCAATCCCCACCTTGGAGGCATCACAAGATAGCTCGAAGGGTCTCGAAAAATCAGGCAAGACGAGGACAGGAGCCGACGTCAACTTGCTCTTGATCAGAGCAAAAGCAGAGTCCGCTTCGGGCGTCCACACAAAAGATTTACCCACGAGGCAATCTGTAATCGGTGCCGTGATGGTACTGAAGTTAGAGATGAAACGGCGGTAGAAGGAAGCGAGACCGTGAAAGCTCCGGGCCTCAGTGAAAGAGGTCGGAGTCGGCCAATCGCGAATGGCTGACACCTTGCCATCATCAACACGAATCCCTTCACCCGAAATCACAAATCCCAGAAACAGAACAGAATCCACCAAAAAACAACATTTATGGGGAGCAGCAAAAAAAGAGTCGGCACGTAAAATAAGAAGTACCTCTCGGACGTGCTGTAAATGCTCCTCCAATGTACGGCTGTAGATGAGAATATCGTCGAAATAAACGACGACACTCTTCCCGATAAGATCCCGAAGTGCCTGATTCATCACTCGCATGAAAGTGCTCGGTGCATTGGACAATCCAAATGGCATCACCGTCCACTCGAAGAGCCCCTCCCGAATCTTAAAAGCCGTTTTCCACTCGTCGCCGGGCCGGATCCGAATCTGATGGTACCCACTGCGGAGATCCAACTTGGTGAAGATAGTAGCCCCATGAAGTTGGTCCAATAGGTCGTCCAGCCGAGGAATCGGAAAGCGATACCGAACCGTGATCTTATTGATCGCCCGGCTATCAACACACATGCGCCAGGAACTATCTTTCTTCGGTACCAAAAGCGCCGGAACTGCACATGGGCTTAAACTCCGCCGAACCAAACCCCTCTGAAGAAGGTCCTCCACCTGTCTCCTCAATTCCTCGTGTTCAGCAGGGCTCATACGGTAGTGCGGTCTATTTGGCAAAGAAGCCCCCGGTACCAAATCTATGTGATGTTGAATGTCCCG
>BKCP01000001.1:2634025-2693575 GCA_008636005.1 Striga asiatica
TGTGGTAATTAAAGTGGCGTTCTGAAAGACCCGTCGAAGCCCATAATCTTCTCAATGGCGAGGCTTGACCAGGTGAAGAACATAACAGGTCTAGTGGAGATGTATGCCAAGAATGCCAAGTTAAGGGAGCTGGCTAACCTGGTCGTGGTAGCTGGCTACATTGACGTTAAGAAATCGAGCGATCGGGAAGAAATAACCGAAATTGAGAAAATGCATGCATTGATCAAACAGTATGAGTTGGATGGCCAGCTGAGGTGGATATCAGCACAGACTAACCGTGCGCGTAATGGTGAGTTGTACCGCTACATAGCTGACAAGAGAGGAATTTTCGTCCAGGTCAGTTTTTTTTTTCGTTTTCTTTTTTTCGGAGATTGATAACAATGAAGATGTTGCCCGGTTGGTCATTAAATTAAAGATCAATTGATACCTAATAATATGAGAAAATTGTGATTTTAGTCCTGTATGTTAACCATGTTATCATGTTAGATCTATTTGGGATTAAATATGTGTAATTAATACATTGGGTCATTATATTGTTTAGCCAAATTAAGTGATCAAATTTTGTACATTGGCTAAGGAATTTAATTTGAATTATGGAATGATTAAATATGGACACCCGGTAATATTATTATTTGGTGACGTAGTAAATAATAATATTAACTTAAGGACCTAAATAACATATAATTTAGGTCAAAATTATTTATGGGTGGAATCCCAAAAGCCGTGAAAATAAATGGGCATTGATAAAATATTGTTTTCTTTCTTCAATTATGAAATCGTGTGAAGAAAGCCATTAGGTGCATTTATTGAGGCTTATCAATTGAGAAAGAAAGCCATCAGGTTCATTAATTGCACATAAATTGCCCAAATTGTCTATATAAAACAATTCATTTCTTTCTTCATGCGTCGAGAAGAAAACTAAGGAAAATAAGGAAAAATAAAGTTCACAGTTTTTTGGAAGATTTTCAAATCCCAAATATAATTTTTTTTTTTTTTTGAGTTCTAAAGAAATTAATCACATGAATCCATCAGGTACGCTTTTGCTATTTGGTTATGATTCTCAATTATTCGATATGAACGCTCTTCGGATCAATCGATTTATTTTGAATAAAGTTAAATCCATTTCTAACATATCAACCATAACTTTTTTTGTATATGTTGCAATAAGGTTACGAAAAAGTCATTTTCGCAATAGATTAGTTCTTCGAATTTGCAAAACATTGCAATTTCGTCCCTTATGTATACTCAGCGGGGACCTTTTTGCAAGCATAACATAAGGGGATGGAAATCAAAACAGCAACTCCTCTTAAAAAAACTCTTAAAAAAAAGTTAGGATAGTGAAATATACAGTACTAAAATTGCAGTCTTCTCTAATTCTATTCTTGGTATCTTCTTTTATTTATTTATTTATTTATTTATTTTCGGTTTCTTTTTTTAGCCTGCCTTTTATGAAGCATTTGGGCTGACAGTGGTGGAGGCCATGACCTGTGGCCTACCGACATTTGCAACTTGTCATGGAGGCCCACTGGAGATTATCGAAAACGGGATATCGGGATTTCATATAGATCCATACCATCCGGATAAGGCCAGCGTCCTCATGGCAAACTTTTTCGAGAAATGCAACGAAGAACCGAGCTTCTGGGAGAAAATATCCGAATCGTCCCTCCGCAGAATTCAAGAAAGGTATGGATATATGTTAAAAACTTAAAGGTATCATCTCTTTAATTGTGTTATATTACAGAACTTAAAAATATCAATCGTAGTCTGGAAAATTTATCCGAATTGAATTAAGGTACACGTGGAAGATCTACTCCGAGAGGCTGATGACATTGGCCGGAGTGTATGGATTTTGGAAGCACGTCTCGAAGCTCGAGAGGCGCGAAACTCGCCGGTATCTTGAGATGTTCTACATTCTTAAATTCCGCGACTTGGTGAGTTTGTTCGGCCAAACGCATCCTTAACCCGTAATAACTACAATTTAGAGCTAGCAAAATGTTTATTTCTTACCATTTTTTTTTTTTGTTTCTGCCTGTTAGGTGAAAACTGTTCCTTTGGCTGTTGATGGATCAACTTGAGGGTATATATATGCATGGTGAAGGAAGTTTTTTAAGAGCATTATTTAGCATAAGTATGAGTGAATAAGAAGAGCATGTTTGTTTGCTCTCTTGTCTATATTGAAGTGACCTTGTATTTCAGAATTATGTAAGCAAGATTTCCCACTAAAAGATGTGTAATAAACTTTAAAATGTTCTCACATTAATTTCCTATGAAAAGTGCAATATTATTCAGAGCTAGCAATTGAATATTAGAGCATCATCATAAATCCAAATTAAGCACATGTCTAGGACACACCAATACAACCCAAATTCAGATTCCCTTTGGGGAGACCANAAAAAAAAAAAAAACAAAAACAAAAATACAGAAATAAGAGTTTAATTTCTCATGTGGCTGTCAAATTAGGGTAAAACGGCACACCGGCCACCGGCAACCACTCGCTCCCCTGAATAAAACCGTCGACCGTAAACTGCCCGGCCTCTTGGGAGCTATTGATCACCCGATATCCCGGCCACGTCACCCTCGCGCTCGTGTTCGCCCCGGGCCCACGGTTCCTATACTCCCCATAGTACAATGTGTCGAGCGCGAAGTCCCCGTCCCACTCGAGCCACCCTCTCGGGTTCACGACTTCCTCCATCTTAGAAAGCATGAAAACCGTTCGAGAATACCTTTTCCACGGCCGGCCGAGATAAGTCCGAAACCGAGATAACACGGGGAGGAGATCGGCGGCTGCCGCCACCTTGCAGCCGAGGATCGAAATGCCGGTGTTCTGGTTCGGGTCCTCACGGCCCTGGGCCGTGAAGATGTTTTGTTGGTTGTCGAGGGGCCGACGCGCGTAGAGGTTGCTCGACTGGAAAACGACGGCAGCGTTGCCGAAGATGAAGTCGACCGTGCCGTAAACGTCGCACTCGCGGTAGAATTGTCGGAGGGAGTGGACGTACAGTGTGTCCTGATAAGCCACGAAGCTGCACTGGTAGAAGGTCGAGAAGTCGGCGCTCGAACGGAGGGCCACAGCCTGGTGCTTGGCGGGGCCCGCGTAGTTCTCGAACGTGATGCCTCTGGCGATGAACCCATTCCCGACCACAGCTGCACGCAACGCAGTATTTTGTTACGTCAACATTACATATATATATATATATATATATGGTTGAAAACTATACATAATACTATCATGAGTGAGCAACAGTGTGAGTCAGTGTAGAAACAAGAATCGAATAGCACAAAAATCGAACAACTTGTTATGAGAATTTTTTTTATATACTAAAATAATCAAACGAACTGCACATAAATGCACTGTTCAACTTGGTTTTGCCTCAATTTTACTATACATTTTTATGTAATTTTGTATGGTTCGATGCAGAACCGCACTAAACCGAAAACAAAACTTATATGAAAAAAATGACCAAATCATATTGCAGTGTAGGAAAACAAATCGAACCAAAAACTTCCACATTAAGAAAATATGAACCAAGCCGCATCGAATTGCACTATTCTGCTCGGTTTTTTGTTTTGGGTCGGGTCGGGTACTGTTGATTGAGCCATTCAAGTTCAATCGGGAGCTTATTCAAGGCTGATCATTTTCATAGAAGAAATCCGATAAAAAAATCCGATAACATAAATGAAATGCAGTTGTGTACAATTTTGCATGAATCTCTACCACAAAATGTGCTTCAAACTGTTGAAAAAGGTTAGCTGTCACCCATGACCTATGACTTTGCCAATTGTCCATTTTTTTCAATCATTGTAACAAAAATAGGTCCAATGATGGTGAAATAAAGGAGAAAATGGTAGGAAAGAGAAAATAATCGGGGCCGAAAGTTTCGAAATTTTGATTAAAATTGGACGTGCAGAATTTATATAATTATGGAAAAAACAATGAAGGTAGAGAAAAAGTTGGTCCCCAATAAGTTCGTGGGAATAATTTGTTGAAAAAGTTTCATCAACGAGAATACGTGATTCAAAAACATTGGACCATGCACGTGGGGATGAATTGGACCTCGTTGCGTCCATTTAAGTTGTTATGGGCCCAATACAAGCTTATGACAATTATCACACATATCGAAAATAGATCAATTTTTATAAAACCAATAAATACATAAATATATTTATAGATATAGATATGAAGTATTATGAGTAACGTTAAATGAAACGAGCCTGTGGTAAACTCAGTTTGTTTGATAAACAAGCTGATATTCGGCTCCCTCAGTGAAGGAACCAATATCGACTTCAATATGCTCGTTATGCTTGGTAAATAAGAGTTTTTATATAGTATCGACTCGTTAAGGGTCAAGCTGATATTTAAGGGAGCAATTGGTAAGGAGTTTTACCTATAAAAATTAGTTTTGATTGAATTTGTTTTTTTTTTTTTTGTTCACTCTAACTCAAAATCTAAATCAACTTGATTATATAAATAAATAATACCAATCATCTCTCTCCTACATTATATCAACTTTATTTTACTATTCTTCCACTCACATATTTTTAACTACACTAATATTTAATCATGTGCATTTACACATATAGAAATAAAGTATTATGGGTTATTTGTATACACATCATATTAAAATTATAAGTTATATAATGGTATTGCATTTTAACAAAGAGTATTATGAGTTATATTTATGCATATAATATTACAATTATAAGTTAGATAATAGAATTATGTTTTAAAATTTGGTCATTGGTTAAAATAAATAGTACATAATTATTTGATAGCATTCGAATGATATTGATTGCATAAAATGTAATAAATAATTTATTTTTTCGTAATTTTGAGGGATCATGATCAATTAATTAGCTAAATATAATTATTTTATTATAACAATTTCTTATGCAATTTTAAGGAATTTTACTATTTAAAACAAATGATTTAATTTAAAAAATAATCTCTTAATCAGATAAAACAATATAATATTGATTTTAGAATAAATAATTTAAACAAAAATTTTTACAATATAATTTTTTATGTTTATTTATCTTTCATATATCATTTAGTGTAAAATATAATCATTAATTTTAATAATAACTATTATATGATACAATAAAAAGTATAATTATTACTCAATTAATATAAAATATAATATTTATGTCTTCATGAAACCCCAAAAAAAGGTGCCATGTAGGTGTAATTTAATAGGTGCCACATAGATATAATTTATGATGTATAATTTATGAAGTAAAATTTATGAGGTTTTATTTAATGAATTGTTATCAATTACATATATATAAATATCACACCAATTATATGTCTCCTATTTTTACATCACATCAATTTTAATTATTATATTTTAAATATTATTTAATTATAATTTTGCTCATCTCACTTAAATAACTTTATTCAAAATAACTCACATTAACTCTAAATCAATTTGAGTTCAAATGGACTCTTTTACATCTTAGCTGGAGAGTGAGGGACAAGCTATGACTATCTATTGTTCATTTATTCATCACACGCTTTTGGGAATGGAGGCCCACTTAGATCCACCGACACATGTGCTGCTACTTAATGTTCGCTGACAAAGGCCCACAAAGGCAATTTGGTTAAATTCTTAATTTAATTATACTCCTATATTTTATCTTAAATACACAGTCAACAGAGGCTGCTCGGTCAACACTATTATACTGGACTTCTATTCCATTTCACTTGCCTTGATAAATGTTAAATTTTGCACTAAAGCACATGGATTTTTTGGTGTGTGTGATTATGTACAATATTGTGAAGAGGAGAAAAAATGAAAATCCTTAAAATTAAGATGCAGTATTAAAGATGACTGATAAGGGAAAATTAATAAAACAAACGAAGAAGAATAATAGTAATTGTTAATTGATGATTAACGTGGTGTGTGGAACTGTCTCATCTGGCCATTTCGCAAGTGTGAAGAGTTTCTTAATTGTCCCAAGATATTGTCATTCATGCAAGTAACATTGGACAATTTAATGCAGCAAATTAATAATAATGTATATAATTAGTTAGGCGGTTGACTCGTAATATTCTCTTAAAAAATTATTTGTTTATTTAATTTTGGTACTATATACTTTTCACCTACTCTCATCCATTACCATTACAAGTCATGATTCAAGCACTCGTAAACACACCTCAAATGTTTTGTCTTATTTGTTCTTGTAAAGTAAACCCAAGTTGAAGAAAATAACTAATCCCACATTATACTGTAATCCACACGTCTCACTTAGATGGCCTCTCATCACTTCTAATTAGCTAAATAGTTAGGAATATAACAAATAAAATAATTATTATGCAAATCTCACTCACCAAATAATTCAATTTATGCACACAATTTAATATGATTAAAGCATTTAAGACTATAGTGTGATGCATGCATGTGCCCACATTTGAATCAATAATATCCTGAAATAATAATACTGTTAATGATAATGAATAAGGCAATCTAACAGTGAGGCGTTCTAATTTGTGTAAATTAGATTGCATACTTATTAACTAATAATGTCATACTTATATATTTAGATAGGGTTTAATGATAATAATAATAATAATAATAATAATAATAATAATAATAATAATAATAATAATAATAATTAATTGGAAGAAAAACTAACCAACAGTCGCAGATCGGAAGGTGGTCCAGCCGTCCACCACGCTCCGGTTCCCTTTAATCAGCGTTTTTCCAATACCGTCCCCCAAAAACATGATATTCCTCTTTCGCCTATCCACTTCAATATATTCGTAATACGCCCCCGATTTTATGTAAATCACGAATCGCGAGTCGCTGTTATTTGGCGCCGCTGCAAGTGCCTCGCCGATGGTGGTGAAGTTCCCGCTGCCATCCTTTGCCACCACAAGATTCGGCGCCGTCTGGTTAGTCGCCGCCTGCAGCAGCCTCCGATCCGACCTCCTCAGCCACGCCGGAAACCCGCCACTCGCCGCCGGAATTTTCGGCTTCCGCTTACTGCTCTTCCTCTTCAATTTTCTCACCATGGCGAGTGCGTTGCTGACGTGGCGCGTAATCCTCTTCAGCCTGCCCTCGATGAGGCGGCGCGTGTTGTTCACGCTGTACGCGAAGCCGTCGAGGCACGTGGCCTGGTTGGTCATGGCGCCGCTGAGGAGCGTCTGCAGGTCGTCGTAGAAGTCCTCCGGCGAAGCCGACGGCGACGATAGCTCGGCGAGGATGTGGTTGAGCTCCGCCACCGTGTCGGAGAACAGCTCGAGGCAGTCGTCGAGGGCGTGCAGCTCGCGCGCGTCCAGCCGCCGGAGGAGCTTGCGGCGGATGCTGCTGCAGTTGTCGGCGGACGCGTGGACCTCGCGCACGGTGGCGTTGACGGTGGCAGATATGACCTCAGGTAGCGTCTTGCGGCGGAGCTCCGGGAGAGCGGCGGCGACGGTGGAGACGCACTGCTCCGGGTACAGCGTGCCCTCGCAGTGAGAAGCGGCGAGCTGCGCGTGCTCGAGCGCGTGGATTTTGATTGGGGGCTTTGGGGAATTTTCGAGGAATGTGGGGCGGGAATTGAAAGAAACAAGTGCGAGTAAGAGGAGAGTGGCTGAAAGGGGAAGGAGAGCGAGGATAAGTTTCGACATTTTTGGAGAATTTTGAGGTGGATTTGGAAAAGTAGGGGATTGGTGGGTGGGATTTTATATGCTAATTTTGGGGGTGAAATGTAATTTCCGTTTAATTTATTTATCGGGAGTGAAAAAGAGCTAAAATTAATGCGGCATCAGGCAAAGACTAGGGGCCGCGTTTATATTTATGAGTTATGAGTTATGACTTATCGTCCAATATATTTTTTAGGATTCTAAATTTATAATTTAATATGAGAAAAAAATTTTTTGTCCTATGGAGAGTATTTATTGTCCAACCGTTGCAAGATTTTTATATACCCATATGTAATTCTATTTTTGTTTATTTTAATACATGTTTCAATACACTCTGTGTAAAGAATTATAAATAGATCCTATGGAGTACTTGATTTCCATTGCAAAATGGTAAGTAGTTATTGGACTACTAAAATAGTTGAACAAAACGAGTCTTTATTGAGTTTAGCTCAATTTTGTTCGTTAAAACTCGATCCGAGCATTTATAGACGAATCGAACTTGATCTCTTTTAGTTAACTAGTCGGGCTCAGATCAACTTGTTTTACTTTATAAATAGTAATTATGCATAATTTTTTGAACTTTTATCATATATTAGCTCGCTAATAAGGCGAGCTCGAGATCAATATTTATCAACTTGTAACTTAAGAGTTCGGCTCAATAAAGGGTTCGATTCGAAGTCAAGTATTAGAAGCTCAAGCTTAAACTCAAACTCGGCTAGGCTCATTTATAGCTCTCAATGCAGTATCTCGTTCTTTGTTGGGTTGATTGTTTGAGATGGTAGTTATGACTGATCATAAAATACATTTGATGAGTAGAACTAATTGTTATAAATTGTATAGTTAGTTAAAGGTTAATTTACTCATAAAGACTTGATCCAAATGTTTTTATTTTTAAAAAAAATATTATAGGAAAATATGTATTTTTTTTTAGGATTATTTTTTCACGATGTATAATTGCCCCTATATATAATTTTCGAATGCGCTGAGCCTAAGTGACAGACTTGTGTTCTTCGTAAGTTTATTTGAGATAAATTGGTGTTTTCGTATTGATATGCTCAGGTTTGGTTCTAACTATTAGGCTTGGAATTACCATAAATTATTTTAACTTTTTTTTTTTCTTAAGTTACCATATATTAATTACTTTTGCATTTTTTATTTAATTCATATATTAGTTATTATAAATATGTAGTTTTTTATTTTTAAAACTTTATAACTTTTTATTTGTATTTTATTTTGTATATATGATCTACCCAAATAATCATAATTTAACAATTTTTTAGTTGACATCCATATTACTTATATAAAATAAAAAATAATGTCATCTATATTTATAATATAATTAGTCTTATTATCAAATAAATTTAAAATACATCAAATAACAATATAAATTATTTTATAAAAATAATAAAAATCTAATTCACTAATACACCATAAAATAATAATTTTATTGCATTTTCCATAAATTTTGGAAAAAATAAAAATTAAGTATTACATAAAATAAATTTTAAGAAATATAAAATACTATTTCTCAATTTAAATAGATCATATAAAAAACTGAATGTTATTATGTTGTTTAGAATAATAAATATAAAAAAATATTATAATTAAAAATAATAAAATAATTTTGTATTTCATAAAGTTGAAAAATAATATATTTCTATGTAAATTCTAAATTTAAAATACTTGAAAAATTAATAGACGTGAGACACTAACTCTATAAATATAAAATATAATTACAAAACAATTAAACTTATTTTGTTCAAAAAACAAATCAAATATATAGAGTTGTAAATAATATCAGTTTTATACATATATAATATTAAAAATAAAGTAAAATATATCTATTTTGACAAATTTAGTGTAAAAATATGGGCACTATTTGAATTAATTATTACTTTGTTAGTTATTTGTTATTATTGCATATTCATCATATATAATTTCATAATAAAAATATAAATTATTTTAATTTTATTGTACAAATAATAATATATTTAAGTACTCTTGTAATACACGGGTGTTGTACTAGTATTATAATCAAGAAAATAGAATGCATAAGAAATATGAAACTAATTCCTCACAACATGATCAGAAAAGTCTACTATTTATTGTGTCGTATCTGAAATTGATTGAACAATCTTGAGCAAAGAATGTTGATTAAGGAGCTAATTATGATGGAATAGATATGCTATCACCTTCCAACGATCAATTTTTTTTTTTCAAAGACAGAAAAAAATGGCAATGATTTATATTTTAATTCTTTTTTTTTTAATATAATCCATTATTCAAGCAAGCATAATAAAAAAAAATCCCATCTCTAGTTACTACGTACCAACCCTTAATTTCCTTTCTCTTTTCCTCCCGCTCATCCGCCACCACGCTCTCCTTTCCTTCTTCCGATTGCCTTCCTCAGCGGCAGCCGGACCTATTGCTGGAGGTCGACTCTTACCGCATGGCCTTGGTCCAGATGCCTATTCGAGTACGCCTAGTTCCGGTGGTAGCCAGTGGGTTTTCGCGGTTAGTTTTGCCGCTTCTGGCGCCGGTTCATGGCTAAGGCCGTTCACCTCCTTGGTGCTACGGTGGTACTAGGCGGTTGGTCGCATCGGAGGCCGGCCGTGGCTCGGGTGCTCGCGTTGTTCCCGATGGGGCTGCCCGGACAGAAGCGCCTCTTTTACCCCCTTTCCCTCTCGGATTCTGGTGTGGGATCTGTTCGAGGGCGTTGCGGCGGCCGTGGCTAGTGGTGTTAGTCGGTGTCGAAACAATGGTGTGTGAGGGCGAGGTTGGTGTTCTCCGGCAGGAGTCCGAGTTGGTTTCGAGATCGGTTCGTGGCTCGAGTTCGGTTCTGGCAGTTTTGGGAATTGTACCTGGGGCAGCCAAGTTTCTTTGGGATCGACTGTTTCGCCGTTGGCTCGGCTCGGTTGATCTACTGTGGAAGGGCTCGATTTCTCTCTTGTTTTGTTTTTGTGTGGTCTTTGTTTAGTTGTTTGTTTACGATTCGTGTTTTTTGTTTGAATCCTTGACTTCTGTGTGCCTATTATTCTTTTTCATGTGTTGGTTGTAATATTCAGCTAGGGGTTGTATATTTGTACATATTGTGCGTTTTCATATACAAAATTCTCTATCATTTCGAAAAAAATTAAAAAAAAAAACAAAAAAAAACATAATCTTCTTCGACGGAGGAAAAATTAAAATGTGGTTCCCATTAAGAAAAAAATAAATGAAATACATGCATTTCTAGCAATTATTCGCCACTCATTATGCGACCTAGTTAATGAATTAATTTCCTAATTGACGATGCCAAAATTTGAAGTAAAAAAATAAAAATAGCAATTAGTCAGAGTTTGTCAGTTCAAGAGTTCAACGTTACAAAGTTGAAGTACGTGCGGGTTTTTAATTATTGACAGCAATAAGCAACCTCGAGTTTTGATCATTAATAATTTATTACCCAAACAGCAAAACTGAAAAAAAGGAAGAACAAACAAATAAGTATGTAGTGTGTGCTGTATTTCATTTGTGTTTGTCCATAAATGAGTAAAAGCTTAATTAAGAGCTTAATTAGTAGGGATAATAGCATAAATGATGTACTCTATTAATTTGGCCTAAATAAATAACCTGTCTATATACATAAACAGTTTGTCAGATTTGTAACGTTATAAACTGGAAGTCAGCGATGAGAACCTTATTCCCAAAAATTATTTAAATTGTTGAGATGTTTTTTGTAAAGTATTAAAAAATGTGATCATATTATTCGGCGTAAAGATTGCATAACGCGTGGTTCGTGGATTAATAGACAGAAAAACTAATTGCATGTGCGAACAAACAACAACTCAAACTTGACTCTTGACACCAAACTACTTATTTTAATTTTTAATCCATATGTTTTCATGGACAAACAAGCAAACACAAAAAATAGATAATATATATCCAATCTAAATGTCCAGATTAAATATTATTTTAATAAAAATTCAAAATGTCACTAAAACCTAACTCAATTAAATTTTTCAAAAGTAATTATGGTCAACCAAAAAATTCAATCAAAACCAAAATATCCAATCACAAACTTATATCCAAGCACACCCTTACCCTTCAATACCATTAAGGATCTCAATTGCTTTTTTCTTAGTAAAACTTAATAGGGAAAACTATATGCCTATGATATATCACTTTGTATCTCTAGTCGAGTTTCATATAATACGTTACATGAGCATGTTAGTTATATTGAATAAATATACTGTGGTAAAAATTAACCATAATAATCCCGTTTACTTGAATTGGATCGAGTTAAGCGTGTTGAGCGAAAAATTCAACCTTACCAATTAATTAAAGCACTATTATAAAATTGGATCAATATGTATAGATAAATACGGGTATATGAGTGTGGGTAAATGCTAACGATTAAATATAATTGCAGGTTGGATTAAATCATCCGTGTTGAGCTGGCCAATCCATGAAGATGTATGTTATATTATATATTCCCTAATTTTCTAATTAGTCATCGTCAAGAAACAAAAGGGAGATCCACATGGCAACATGCAAGGCCAGCCAATTTTGTAATATATTTTCTGCAAATAGTCAATAATTTGTTATCACAAAAAGTCAATGTGATTCTTGATCTGATACAGGCTTTTGGTGGGCTTTGATGGAGGTTGAAACACCGACTTTTCTTGATTTGGACTTGGGCGGGCCATCTTTTAACTAGGCCCAAATTATTAGTTCTTCATTGTAGCCCAGTTTAGTTTTCTTTCAATCCAAAGCTCGATTAGAGTTGCAAATTACTCAAATTAATAGTAAGACAAGATGTGCTTGGATCCAAATTGCGATGTATGATACTCTAATGCTGAAGTCGTTTAACAGTAAGACATTTGTATTATAAATGGAGATGAAGTGCGCGAATACCTTGGTGTATATAAAATGATGACAATTAGAGGAAAATAACACATGCCTTTACTTAAATATCATAATAATAAATTTAGCTATTTAATTAGTTTAAAAAAATATATCATTTCAATATGTAAATATAAAAATTTGTTCAAATAGTATATTCATCGAGTCAACATTAATTTCAAGTACAAACTCATACATTTGTTAAAAGAAATGGGTCGCTCTATAGGGTGGCTCTATTCGTTTTTTAGCTCTTTAGGCGTGAAAAAAATGAATTTGTATACATTTTTTTTGTATTTTTGACATAAATAAGTTAATTAAGGCTCGCTAACAAGTCGAGTTTGAGTTTATTTATTGGCACATTACGATTAACTCCAGATTGACTCAACTCATTTAACACTTTGATTTACTTTAGGGCACGAAAGATCAGCACAAATTCAATTGCTAATCATTAATGTGGTTTGCAAACATGAATTTGTAGGTGTCGGTGGTCTTTGATTTGATGTTTGATTAAACAAAATAAGACTACGAAAGAAGCATTTAAAATCGGCACACCGCCAAACTAAATGAGAACTGCAAGTTTTTCAAAGCCCAAATATTTCATTTGGACATTTGTGATTTGGGCTTAAATAGGGTTAATTTACAGGCACAACTATCACGTAAGCGTGTTTTTGGTATGTTGAATTGGTCAACGACTTTGACTTTGCAAGGCCAAGTTTTTCATTTTGATTTCAAGGGCAACTTTGATGGCATGATTGCTATGAAGGAATGACATGAGAATGGAATGATCATTCCCTTCCTCATTCCTATTCTCATGATTGGTACATTTTTTGGGAAGGAATGACCATTCCAATGAGAATGGCAATACCCATCTCCATGGGATTAGCCATTCCATAGTAAATTGAAGGTTTTCTCATTCCTATGTGTGTAGGAATCAATTTTTCAAAAAATAAAATTAACAAATAATAATAAAAAATAAATATATAATATATAATAAAAATCATGATTAAAATATATTAAATAAATTATTTTAAACAAAAATTCAAATAAAAAAATTGAAAACTTACTTTTATTTATTTTTTAATTAGTATATTAAATACTTTTATAAAAATAAAACTAAAAATATTAAAAATATATTACTTTTAAGAATATATTATTTTTATATATAATTTAAAATATATTATTATTTTTATATATAATTAAAAATATATTATTTTTATATTATTAAACAATATATTATTCTATTTTTATATATTATTCAAAATATATTATTAAAAATAGTTTATTTTATTTTTATATATTATTAAAAAAGAATTTATAATTTATTAAAAGTATATTATTTTTTTAAAAAAAAACTTTTATTTATTTTTATAATAAAAAATAATAATGTCATTCTATTCCAGCCCTATTCATTCTGCATACCAAACGCATCAATGACAAAACATGTTTCATTCCATTCCTACAATCATTCCATTCTTCGATTTCATTCCTACTAAATTTCGTTCCATCATACCAATCATGCCATGAGTGTACAATTCCAATGCCTTGAACTATTTTCAGAGATATGTAGTGATATTCTTATAGTAGGTGCATGTGTGATTTATTTATTAACTTGTTATAAGTAGGTGGTTGACTTCTTTGGCAACATTTTATGTAGTCAATTTTTTTTAAATAAAATTATATAGTTTTATATTTAAAATTTAATATAAAATAAAAGTATGATATTTCATATTATAAATATATCTTCTTTTATTAAACATATAATTAGCTAACGATTATGTAGTCTAACAACATTATTTGTTTTAGAAATATAGACAATGTAGAAATAATTGAAAAAAAATGAAATGCGAAGTTTTGAAATATGTAAAATAATTTAGGGCAGATGTCAAATATCTCTAGTAATAATATTAATAATTGTGATGAATATTCACTCTCGTAAACATCTTCGTATTTTAATTGATTAATGTATACGTACTGGTACAATACTCATGTACTACACGGGTATTTGTTAAGAAAATTATATTTAAAATAAAATAATAATAATAACAACAAAAATTATTTTAGTTTTTAAATGCTTTTTTTAAATATATTATTATTTATATCTAAAATGACATGTCACTACACGACTTATTATTTTATATTATATTTTTTTGAATTATATCAGATAACTACTTCGTAGTTAAGTTAGTGTGAATAATTTTATTATTTTTTTGAATTAATATTAATAGGTAATTTAATTTTAATTAAGAAGATAAATAAAATTATTTATTTATTTTTTATATATAATATTGATGTCAAATCGAAGGTTATAAAGACATGATTAATTTGATATATTATACATAAAAATATTTAATAAAAAATTATTAACTTTTAAATACATTTAAGTTAGTAAATTTGATATAATTTAAAAGAAATATGAGGAAAAAATAAAGATTGGTAAAAAAAATTATACCATATATATCACGTATATAATAACAAATATTATTAAACATAATTAATGCTCATAAAAATGACCAAAGATATTTAGTATATTTATGGATATTCCAAACTTAGTTATTTTTGAATTAAAAATAAATTAAAATTTATCAAAGTCAAACAACAAAGCTTGAGAACTATCAGCCCCAAATTCTCTCTTTTCCGTACCCTAACTTCCGCTTCCTCAAGTCGCCGTTTTGAGAGTTCCTTGCCTTCCCCGGCGAATTAGCCGGTCCTTTCACCGCCGGCTGACCTATAGTCGAGTCATCTTGCCCCAATTTCTTGTTATCCTGTACTTCTGCACCGAGGGCGCTTCTCCTAGGCCATCGGTAGATCTCGCCGTTTCTAATTCGCCGGCGGTGGTTCCGCCTTCTGGTTCTCCGAGTCGAGGCTATGGTGGCTGGCTGTTGGTCGGCTTCTTCTCGGCCCGGTCTCCGGTGGGTGCACGGCTGCTATGCGTCTGTTTCAAGGTGAGTGGCTTTCTGGAGGTGAGTGGTCGGGGTGGGATGCGACTCCGGTGGCTCAGCTCGTTTGAGTTGAGTCGGCCGAGGTTGAGGTGGTCGATTCGCGTCCCCTGGGGAGTCGGACGTCCGGCAAGCCCGGGCCTAGGCCAGTGGTGTTGGCCGGGTCTTGGGCAGTTGGCGTGTGGGGGGCTAATCGGTGCTTCTCCGGCTATGTGTCGACTTCATCCTTGGAGTGGTTTGAGGCTCGGGGCTCGTCCTTTGCTAGGCGTTAGGCAGTGGCGGGAGTGGCGTTCCGGCTTTCAGATCAAGCTACGGGGTGTTTAGTCCTTGTTCCGGTGGTGCTTTGTGCTGGGATCGGTTACTCGCTGGGGAAGGGCTTCGTTGTTTAATGTTAGTTTTGTCTTTTTAGTTGTTCTCTTTGTGTTTATGCTTGTGTGGTTTAGGTTTGTGTTTTTTGGGGCCATTTGGTCTGGGCACTTTGCCTGTGTGCTTATGTTCTGTATTTTAGGTATGGGCCGTTGGCCTCAGTTTGAGCGGAGCAATTGATTGTCCTGTGGGGACCAGCTCCTGTCTCTATTCTCCTGTGGGGAGCTTTTCGTTGTAGTTTTCTTTGTGTTGTTGTGTAGTTGTCTAGAGTGTCTTGTTTTGGTTTCTAGCATTTGCTAGTGTCGGGTTTCTAGGCGATCGTCAGACCTGTCCTCCCATTTATTCAGCTTTGGGCTGCGCTCCAAGTTGTATCTTTGCACATTTGTGCGTTTGTTATATATATTCCCTATCGTTCTGGCAAAAAAAAAAAACAACAAAGCTTAATAACTTGCCACATAGCATTTCGAAGTGTGCGAGCCTGACACTTAGGTTCAACACATTCAGACTCAACACATCGATAATTATATATAAAGAGATTTTATACAATTACAAAATTACCTATAGATTTTGCCATTAGCATTAAGTTAATTGGTATATATTGTTATTTTACCAAAATGAAATATGAACCTGAAGTATGATAGATTTGCGATTGTGATTAGAATTGACCTCTAATTGCTTGATTTTTGCAGTAAAATACGACATCCCCTCTATATATAATTTCACTATATATAATTTTAGAATAAATTGAGCCTACGTGTCAAACTCTCATGCTTCAAAATTTTATTTGGCAAAAAATCATGCTTTGGAGTTAGGCTTGGATATAAATTAATATCTGTATTAATTATATTTTAATATCATTTTCTATTATAACCATTGAATTACAAATATATTTTAAAAGTTGATAACTTTTGTATTACTTATCAATTTCTAATTCAACACCCGTGTTATACACGGGTATTGTACTAATATATATGAAACTTATATTTTTTCAGAATCGAGCTTTTGTGATTTTGAAAACTAATGAAATTAGCTTTTGATTTGTGATCATGAATAGGACTAATTCCTAAGCGCCATTATTTATCTAGATTTTTCATTGCTTGGACGAGTCTAATTTTAATCAACGAAATAGTATTGCTACTTTATGAAGAAATATAAGTTCATTTTTGTCCCAAAAGGAAAAGAAAAGATGAATGTGAAGCCACCTAAGTTTATTTTTCAAAAGGAGATCATATTTGAGCGAATACTTGAAATAGTAAATAAATTTTTACTAAACTAATTCATTGTTATATAGTAATTTATTTTTCTAAGTTCTTGATTGTTCTTTTTTTAAATAAAATCATTCGCCAATAAATTTAGCCTAATAAATTTAAGAATTCTATGTTTATATGCTCACATGCTAGGATATTGACTAATTAAATATCCAACAATCTTCAATTACACATGGTTTGGTAGAGTTAGATGTTTGAGCAGAAATTTCCCATAAATTAAGATATAAAGAAAAAAAAATCATTATTCAAGTCAAGGATTTCAACTTAATTAGATATATATGTATTTCGAAAATTGGATATGCATGAATCATATTAAAGTAAGCTCTAATTGCTCGTGAATTGTGTAGGGGTACAAAATTGGTTCCTAACTAAACTAGAAATTATAAAATAATTCCGTTATTAATTACGGATAGACCTGTCTAAATAAAGACATTTGTATGTGATGATATTTTACAAAATAATATAAATATAAAATTAATATGTCAAAGGTATAAATTCACCTTTCATTCTAAAATGTATGATTTGACTTTACGACGGGCCTGAAGCCTGATTACATAGGCCTAATAAATAGGTCTCATTACATCAATTGTGCCACAAATTAAACTTTACCTTAGTAATGAATAATTAGGTCCTAACTAAACTAGAAATTATAAAATAATTCCGTTATTAATTACGGATAGACCTGTCTAAATTAATAAAGACATTTGTATGTGATGATATTTTAAAAAATAATATAAATATAATATTAATATGTTGTTATAAATTCACCTTTCAATCTAAAATATATGATTTGATTTGACTTGACGACGGGCCTGAAGCCTGATAGTTACATAGGCCTAATAATTAGGTCTCATTACATCAATTGTGCCACAAATTAAACTTTACCTTAGTAATGAATAATTATCCAAAACTCATATCTGAATTTAGTACATGTTTTATCACTTAATTTAAGTACGACTTTCACTTGGTCAATGACTGAAAAATGAAAATGTTCAATCGTGTTGATTTCAATTAGTTTAAAACTAGAATTTTATGCCCAAACATGTTATAAGATGGATATAACATTTACATATTTTTATATAAAATAATTAGGTGCTCCATTGTGATTGGATAAATAAATTTAAAATTCGAATTCCAGTATAACATAGGCTCACGGGTATCGTGCTATTTTATGTATATTTTTTCATTTTTCATATTGCATGTGTACTTTTTTGACAAAAAGTTTCAACTTGAAAATATTACCAAGAAGTAACATTGATCATAGCTAACCATTATATCATGTCACAAGATGCAATATATGACCATAACCACAACAAAATACAAGAACATTTTAATTTATAGCCCTCCTAAAATTAGTATAACCGTTAGACTATATTTATCCACAACCCAACTCAATCCAGTTTAATAATAAAAAATTATTTTTCACTCTTCCACCTACACAACTCAACTTATAAGTTATAACAACCAACATATCTTTATCCTCAACTTAATCCAATCCAACCCAATCCAACATAATATTTATTTATTAGATATTATTTACAATACATTTTTTTGTATTGTTTTAACTACAACTCAACCCAATATAATAATTTCAATTGTGTTCCAAAAAATATCAAGATTGGTCTCTATTTGTAAAAAATGAAAAAAATACGAATTTTGATATTTTTTATTTTATTTTTTAATATAAAATAATATCAATAATTTGAGTTATACTTATCTAATCATATAAAATTAATAGTGCCCAATGGAAATGGGACAAGTGTCCCAATTCTCTCACCTTTTATCCAAAAAGAATGAAAAAAAAACAAAAAACAAAAGAGGATGCACTGCCGAGTTGCGACCNTACTATTAAATGTCATGCTTTTATTTATATTTTTCTCATTGTCTAACATTTGAATTTGAAAGATGTACATATGTTAGAAAAAAAAAACATCTTCCCTCAACTATTAAACCTGTCCAACAGTAGCTATACTAACGCTACTCAAAATCTTAATCCTTTTTAAACTCAAAAATCAAGATTAAATGCTCGTTCATGTTCAATAAGTGTGAAATGCGTAAAAACAATCAAGAAATTGCTCGATCTCGACTCGATCGACTCAAATACGAATCGTTCACAGCTCAATTTAATGGTCACACGAAACTGCTCAACAAGCTTCAAACTACAGTAACATATGATTGACTTAGATTTTTCTACACTCACACTACATAACAGCTGCAGACAAGCATACAAAAATATAATAAATCCAATTCAACCAACTTGCTTTGTTTCTCCACAGCCAAAAGAAATGCAGAGTGATCTTTGATCGAGATTGTAAGTTGTAACGCGTTTTCAGTATGAAGCCAAAGGGCGTTGACTACACATCCAAATTGCCATTTACTTAACCAAAAAAATAAAAAATAAAAAGAAGAATATAGTAATTTTTTTTTTCAAACAAAGTTAACAATTATTGAAAAATGCTCATACAAGTCATCAACAACCTTAACATGCATTCCATATTGTCCCAAAACTAGCAAGACTTTCTCATCCTATAAATTCACACATCCATAGTTCATAAACCCATCATCTTTATTTCTTCATTTTATTTTATTTTTTTCTTATTCCATTTTCCATCTCACAAATTTCAAAATTGTCTACACCAATGGCCAAAAATCCTCTACACTCCCCATTCACAACACTCTCAATCCTTCTCCTCCTCCTCCCTATAGTCTTCTCCCAACCAAACTCAATATCAAACCCTACACCACTTTCCACAATTTGCAAATCCACCCCTTATCCTTCCTTCTGCAACACCGTTCTCACTGGATCAGAATCCTCCTCGTCCAGCATCCACAATTACACTCGAACTTCCCTCCACAAATCCTACTTGTCCGCCAAAAAATTCGTTGCCCTCATCCAAAGAAACCTCCAGAAGAACAAAACCCTAACCCCAACAGCCGTCCGAGCACTGCAAGATTGCGAATTCCTTGCGCAGTGCAACGTCGATAACCTAATTAACTCGTCCCTAACCCTCGACCAAAACATTAACTCCTCGTCCCAAACGCTCCCCCAGCTCAAAATCGACGATGTACAAACCCTACTCAGCGCGATACTGACGAACGCACAGACGTGCATCGACGGCCTCCAGTCGACTGCCTCCGCATGGAGGGTCCGGGCCGGAGTCGTGCATCCTTTATCCAACGACACGCAGCTTTTTAGCTTGTCGTTGGCTTTGTTCACGAAGAGTTACGTTCACGATAGAAAAAGGAGGCGGCCGCATCATCACCACGGCGGTTTTCCGGCCGGTTTTTTCAATAAGCAACTCAAGTCGAGTGACGGGCGGTTCAACTTTCGAATGTCGGAGAAGAATATGAGAATCTTCCGGACGGCGACCAACCGGAGGCTACTTCAGGCGGCCGACGAAGAAATCGACAGTCATGTCGCCATTAGTGATATCGTGGTCGTTAGCCAAAACGGAAGGGGAAGCTTCCGGACGATTAACGATGCTTTGGCGGTTGCTCCGAATAATTCGGACGGGACAAATGGCTATTTCCTTATATACATAAAGGCCGGCGTGTACGAAGAGTATGTATCCGTGCCAAAGAACAAGAAGTACCTAATGATGATCGGAGACGGGATAAACCAGACTATTATCACCGGAAACCGAAGCTTCGTTGACGGATGGACGACTTTCAATTCTGCAACTTTTGGTGAGTATAGCAAAGTACAGTTTCTATATTAATTAAGATACGTTCTATCTGACGATGAATATAGCTTGATTCTATCTAAATTTTAGGTGCAATATATAAAGGAATAATAATAACTTTGAAACTCATGCAAATAAGATTTTATAAGTTATATAGTAAAGGAATATATATATATATATATATATGCGCGCGTGTGTGTACATTTAAAATTATAAATTATATAATAATAATATTATATTTTATAAATTTTATCATTATTAATAAAAATGAAGAATATAAATGTAAGTCACAATTTTGAGTGATTCTAACGAATTAATTGGATAAAAAACAATATAGAAATTATTATTATATAACAATTGTTTGTGCCTTCAAATATAGTTAACTAATTTTAATTTGCTTGATANCGGGAAAGCATTAAATTCTTACTTTTTTCTAAAGCGTTTCGAAACCCACTAACCGATTATTCCGTCCCATTTCGGCAGCCGTGGTAGCCCCCAACTTCGTCGCGTCCGACATCACCGTCCGAAACACGGCGGGCCCCACCAAGCACCAGGCAGTTGCCCTCCGAAACGGGGCCGATCTCTCGGTCTTCTACAATTGCAGCTTCGAGGCTTACCAGGACACACTGTACGTCCACTCCCTCCGACAGTTCTACCGCAACTGCCATATCTACGGCACGGTCGACTTCATCTTCGGCAACGCGGCCGTCGTTTTTCAGGGCTGCAGCCTCCGGCCGCGCCTCCCAATGCCCGGGCAGTTCAACGCAATTACTGCCCAGGGCAGAACCGACCCCAACCAGAACACGGGCATCTCTATCCAAAATTGTACAGTCCGGGCAGCCGAAGACCTGGCGGCCAGCAATGGCACTGTCAAGACATACCTCGGCCGACCATGGAAGGAATACTCGAGGACGGTTTACATGCAGTCGTTTATGGATGGGTCGATTGAGCCGGCCGGGTGGAGCGAGTGGGTTGGGGATTTCGCGCTCAACACCTCGTACTACGCGGAGTTCAACAACACGGGACCCGGGGCGAACACGAGAGCTAGGGTGAAATGGCCCGGGTTTCATTTGATCAATCAGACGGACGCCGCGAATTTCACTGTGTCGGCGTTTTTCCTCGGGGATGATTGGATTCCGAGCTCGGGAGTGCCTTACAGAGGAGGGTTATAAGTTATTACTAATTCTTCTTGTTGTAGGGTTCCAATATCTTGTATTTGTTTATTGTTCATGTCATAACAACTACCTTAGGGCTCTCAAGTTAGTACCAAAGTTTTTTCCAATGAGAATCACTGTAATCTCCGTTATTCCACATAATAAATCCAAACTCAGGGATATTTTAAGCAAGGATCAAAAGAGAAAAAGAACATGAGGCCTAAGCTTACTCTTTTGCAGCAATTATCTACAGATTATCAGAGTCATAACTCATAAACCTCAAATGACCATACATATATAATTTGTGTTATTAGGCTTGTTTAAGCTATTTGCATAACGTATCTCAGCCTATCTTCATTATAATCCATTATGCATAGAGTAATGCTATAGGTACATAATAATGTATATAGAGGTGTACATTAACACTCACATATAGGTCCTACCAAAAATAAAAAATTAAGTGGATCCCACTCCATGTGAGTGTTATGTAAACCTTTATGTACATTTATTATGTACTTGTAGCATTTTTCTTATCTATATGCCGAAACTCAGAAATATTCACAAAGATATGTCAGAAGTCCTTCGTGCACACAATCCAACCTACTCTAATGAAACACAATTTTTATATATTTCTTCGGAGAAAAAAAAAATTGTAAAACAAAAATCACGAAAAACGCTACATATGCGTGCCGATGACCACTTTCTCCACGCCTCCTTCGTTTGCTTTAGGTTCGATAATGTTTGAGGCGGCCGATAATATGTTTTTGAGGAAAGTATTGTATTCAGATTCTTGGACAGCTGGACTTCGTCCCCGTTTTTGTTCTCCGCCTTCTCCTCAACATTGCTTGCCTTTAGCTGCGAGTCACACACGTCGATATCTGACATGGCAGCCTCGATGAATTTCTTGGCGTCCACGTAAGCATTCCCCAGGACAGCATTAATGGCATCCTCGATCAAGTCATCGAGCGGGTTGTATTGGTCGAGGCAATCGCTAAGTGCCGACTGGAGAAGAGGGGACACGTCCGAAAGCGTCACTTTCTTGATGTCGGCTGTTAGGTTAACCGCTTGGTCCTCCTCCTCCACAAACCTGGCCGGATTAAGGAAGAAAAAACAGAGGAGATTACAAAAATCCCATCACAGTTTTTTTACAACAAAAACAACAACAACATACCCAGTATATTCCCAACAGGTTGGGGTCTGGGGGGTCAGTTGTATGCAGACCTTACCCTTGTAATTATACAAGGAGGCTGTTTCCGTAGCGACCCAAGGTGCATTGCGTCGTTTGATATATTTTTTTTTTCTAGAAACTTCACTACACATACACTAATAGAAGAAACACTAGAATTTAATTGAGCCATTTTGATATAGTCCATTATTAGCACTATGCCAGGAGAATTGTCAACAATGACTCTTCCAGCTCCATTTGCAATGGACATGCATCACAGTTTTTTTACAAATTTACTGAATTTTCCCCAATACAGAACAGGCCTGTTTGAATCAGAAAGTACAATCATAAGATAAACTACAACTAATCTATAGCATTTATGCAGCTAAACTCTGAAATTGCCAATAATGAGAGATTCAATTTGATCCCTAAATGAATAACCCTAATTCCCAAATTCAGCACAGGCCTGTTTGAATCAGAGAGATCAAAATACCAACTACAGGCAATTTTAGCATTTGTGCAGACATTGCAGAAATGAGAGAGAAATTTAATTTGATCCCCAAATGACGAACCCTAATTCCCCAATTCAGCACAGGCCTGTTTGAATCAGAGGGTACAATCAAAATACAAGCTTGAAATTGCAAAAAAATGAGAGAGCTTAAATCCGATCCCCAAATGACGAAACCTAATTTCTCAATTTAGTACAGGCATCAGAGTACAATCAAAATGCAAACTAGAACTAATGTAGTATTTATGCAATTAAACTCTGACATTGCAAAATGAGAGAGAGGTTCAATTTGGTCCCTAAATGGAGAACCCTAATTGTACTTGAGGGTGAAGAAAGCGAGGCCGTTGGCGTCAGCCTTCTGGTGCGGTGTGGCGGATTGCATGGTGGAGATGCACTCCTTCTCGAATCCTCCAATTGAATTATATTCCCTAATTTTCTAATTAGTCATCGTCAAGAAATTAACAAAAGGGACATCCACGTGGAAACATGCAAGGCCAGCCAATTGTAATTTATTTTTTGCAAATAGTCAATAATATCAATGAACAGACTTATTTCTTAATAACCCTCTTATACAAACCTCCTAATAATCCAAAACCTCATTCTCACTCTTTCTCTTTTATTAGCGCGTGACAACAAATATTTCCTTTGGCCAACTCACGTGAGCTGCATACCAACTTTGTAATTTACTCTTTTTTCTTCTTTTTATATTTTTGAGGTTTAGAAGAGTTTTGGATTCTCAAATCTGTTTTACATTCAGAAACCTTAAATATGTGTTAAATAATAAAAAACCTACAGGTTTAAAATTATAAACCTGTTCCAAAACCTCCTATAAGAGATGCTCTTAAAACTTTTTTTTTAAACTTTATTTAAATATAATTATTTATATTTAAACATCTCATTATTGATTTCTTAATATGTATTTTTCATGATTAATTACCATACAAATAAAACAACTAACTAATTGACATAATTAATTTATATGAAAAATAAGCAACTACTTAATTATCATGCATATTAGACAGGACATCCCATAAATAAATATTATACATATCAGATAAATAATATGCAAATCTCATAAATAAATATGATGCATATTAAATAATTAGTAACAATAAACATAAAAATAAATAATTCAGTTATTGTTGGCATTAATAACAATCCAATAAAGATATGAAAACTGACAATACAGTCCATATTGGAATTGACTTTCCTATTAGTCGAGGACTTCTCACCTGTCACATGTCACACTTGCATAAATTCTCTGGGCNTCACAAGTGTTTAAATTCTCCGGGAAAACAAAAAAAAAAAAAATGCAACTTCCTTGCCAAAAATCTCATCTGGAAAAAGTGTCTGGCATAAGAACGTGCAGCCGAAGAAATTGCGTGTGATTGATTTAATTTTGAAGTAAATATATCTCGTTAATAACCAAAACAAAGAGATTTCATTACGTGAGAATGGTTTAATTAATTGAATTTTAAACTAAAATATATCAGCTAAATGCTGAATTTTTCAAATTTTTTGAAAAATATTTTCAAAGAAAATTAAGAAGACTCCACATAACATCAGAGATATAAAGAACTTTGAATAAAAATATGAAATATTCCAACTTAAGAGTTTAATATTTATTTAGTTATTATTATTAACTTATCTATAAATATATATTTTTTAAAGTATGATATGTAGTCATAAGTTTTATTGTCTAACTTATTGAGCACAAAATAAAAATGTGAAGGATTGACATATTATTTTTATTGTAATTACTTATACATAGATTAAAAAAGTTTTAGGAATGTTTGAAAACTTAATTAGAAATATTTGATTTAAAAATAATGTAGATATTATAATCATATAATTTATTTGTGGTTTGTAATTATCTTACAATTGACCATAGTTTTTGGGTATTCTCAGAAATTTTGAGATTATTTAAATTAAGGAGTACTTGAATTTTTCTTTTCTAGTTTAGTAAAGTGATTCCAAATTTTTGGAAAGATTGATAAATATTTTAATTTGTATATAATAAATGTTAAAATGAAAATAGGAAAAATATTTCCAACATCTTAAGAAATTGAAATTTAAAAAAAAAAAAAAAAAAAAAAAGACGTAATATTGGAAAAAGAAAAAAAGAATATATGAAAGAAAAAAAATTGTCATGCTTTATAGGAAGAATTTAAAATAGATATTGGCAATTTATTTGATTTACCATCGTTAATAATTCTAGATTAGTACGACACCCGTGTACTACACGGGTGCATGAAAAAATAATTTGAACAAAAAAAGTAAAAGAGTTTAGTTATTGTAAGAATATAAAAAATAAATAAATGTAGTTGTAAAACAACTACGTACATTGGTATTTTGTTTTAAATTCTTAAAAAAAAATTGCACACAACATTATTAGTTCTCTTTTACATTTTTTTCATCCTTGTCGGAGCACAAAAATTTCAAGCCCTGCCTGTTCTTAACGCTAGATATGACGACATATAGTTGTTCATGATTGAAAATAGATTTTGGTAGAAACAGACCAACATTGGATAATGTTAATATGAGAAACAATACATGTCCATCCACAATACAAATCACCATAGTTTGCCGCATTTTGGGCTAGTTTATCATATGCGTAAACCATACTCGTAAATAACGGACATGAATTCGCCATGTTCTTTCGTTGTAGTAATTTCAACAATAGAATTGAATGATGTTGTCAATTATGTTGCTTGATGTGTACTCTCTCACCAACTCAGATAAAAAATAATAGTACAAGTGGTTCATTTTATACATATTAAGTGGTTAGTAAGATAATAGTCACTTTAAAAAACGAATAGGAAAACATAATGTGTCAACATTAATTTGTAATATTATTATTATTAAAAAAAGGAATAAAAAGATATAAACTATCACAACCAAATTAATTATGGTATCATGAGCAAATCACCCAAATTTAGGCATTCAATTTTTTTTTTTTTTTATGAATTATGTTGAAGTTTTTGAAGTGTGAAGAAAGATATTACCACATAGGTAAAAACAATTGACATATTAGATGAATCAAGGTTGAAATAATAAAAAAAATAATACGCATATGTTGGTTTTAAGAATGGAACAAATAAAATAAGTGTATAAAATTAAGAAATAATGTATAAATAAGTGTATAAAATTGAGAAAATACACCGTGTACAACTAACACCATCCTATATATTCGTGCACCTAATTATAATGAAAAAATGATAGAGATTTATTGGTTTTTTCATGGATCAAAGATGAAATGGAATCTTCTTTAATATTATTGGGCATAATATCATACAGTTGGAAAGGAATTTGGTTGCCCAAGTTAAAAAGATAATGGACAAAAATAAATGACAATTACCAAGTTAATAAAAAGAATATTTATGGATTATACCAAGTCTAACTCCAAACCGTAATTTTTTGCACAAACCAAATTACGAAGCACAGATATTTGTCAAGTCAGCATCCAAAGCGTGCAAGCCTGTCACTTAGGCTCAACACGATTTGAATTAATATATAGAGGGAGATTAATATAATTAAATAAGATAAAATACTATTAAATATTAGTTTAATTTATACATATATATATATATATATTCAATGATATATAATTTCTAGTTAATATATATTTCATATTATAGTAAATTGTTTAGGATTTTTGTTTATAGTGTTCAACAAATTATAAAATAATTTACTCATTTCCGTATTTACAAACTATACATTATGAATATTATAATTTTCTATTCAAGCAGTGATTGTATAATACTTCCCACTACAAGAAAATAATGAAATTCCAACAGAAATATAATTCAATAGAATTCCAACGGCAATTTCAATGGATATTTAATGCTATTATTTCCATTAAAAAATTTTCAATGGATTCCAACATAAATATCTCGTTGAAAATGAGTTTTCCATTGGAATTTCCGTTGGATTTTGACGATTCCAACAGTAGATTTTCCAACAGGGGTGGAAATAAAAATTTCAACGGAAATTGCGTATTCCAATGGAAATTCCTACAGTAAAAAACCATTGAAAATATAGCCGTTGGAATCATCAAATTCTATCTAAAATTCTAATGAAAAACACATTCAACAAAATATTTTCGTTAGAATTTCTGTTGGAATCATTCCAAGGGAAGCTATACCATTGGAATATCTGTTGGAATTTCCATTGGAATATATTACCATAGGATCTTCCGTTGAAATATAACAATTTTTTTGTAGTATCCACATGCAACTCATATATTTATCCATTAAATGTCACATAGTGGTTGTTGAAAATAGTTGTACATTTCAATTGATTTTGTACTTTTTTCTTGGAATAAAATTCTAAACCTATATAAGACAATAAATTTATGGTAATGAAAGAGAGATTTATAGGATATTGATTAATAACAAATTAATGGAAGACAATAAATTTATGGTAATGAAAGATAGATTTATAAGGTATGATGAAATAATTATTTATGGTTGATTGATTCCAAGCCAATTATGTTTCCAAAATTTTTATCCGAATCTAAATACAAAGTAAGATATTTTGACATGTATTATTTCAAAGCGTGTGAGCCTGCACTTAGGCTTAACACGTTTTGAATTAATATATAGAGGGAATATCTAATTAACGATATTAAAATCAAAGCAAAACAATACCCACAAAAAAGGAAACAAAATTTAAATATGGACATCAAGATAAGATGGAATGCATATCTATTTTTTTTTTTGACAAATGATAAGCATAACATTAAAACTCAAAAGATTTATGTACATGAAACGTCCAACCAACTGGCTGACCTTTTACTACCGACTCCCAAACCAAAATAAGACAGTAAAAGGAGAAACGAGGATTACCGGAAATCTCGGTGCACCTCTGAGCAAAACAGCATAATAAACCCAAAAAGAGCAGCAAGAAAAAATACCTAACCCCAACCCCAACCCCAACTAAACAGACAGCAAAAGAAAAGAAGAAACAAGAAGAAATCAAACTAAACAGCGCAGCTATACACAACCTGAGCACAACTCCTAGCTGCCAGTCAAAAGAAATTAAGAACTAGACTCCCTAAAGCTACCGAACAGAAAATACTAGAAGGGAGTAACAGAGGTTGCACTGGCAAAACATATGATTGCCCTACATTCTATTACTCCGGCAAAACAGTCACCCCAACATCCAGAAACAAAAGAAAAAGAGAAAACTAAAAACCAGACACTAGCAAAAACTCCAGCCATTCTACTTTTGCCCCCTTTGCAGTTTCCACCTCTGAAATCCATTCCTTTCTGAACACCCAACTGTTGCGGGTCTTCCATAGCCACCATAGGAATGCATATCTATTAAAAAAGTTAATTTATGTCACTTTCGAAAAATGAAAATTTCAAAAAAAATCATGGGCGAGATTGCCCAAAAATTTAAAAAAAAAAACATTTTCATAAGTAGTGAAAACAAAAAATTTGAGCGAGAATTGTCATGTTATTTTTATATTTTTTCGCTTAATAGATTTGTTATCACAAAAAGTATCTGTCAAATGTGATTCTTGATCTGACACAGGCTTTTGGTGGGCTTATATGGAAGGCTGAAACACGGACTTTTCTTGATTCTAATTGGGCCGGGCCATCTTTAAACTGGGCCCAAATTATTAGTTTCACTCATGTACTTATGTAATCATCCATTGTAGCTCAGTTTAGTTTTCTATCAATCCTGAGCTCGATTAGAGTTGCTAACAACTCAAATTTGTAGAACCCAACAAGATTTACTTGGATCCAAATTGCGATGTATGATACTCTAATGCTGAAGTCATTTAACAATAAGACATTTTTATTGAGATGTAGATGACGTGCATGAATACCTTGGTGTATAATGTTGAAAATTTGAGAAAACAATACATGCCTTTACTTAAAATATAATATAATATAATTTAACTATTTAATTAGTTTAAAAAAATATATGATTTTAATATGTAAATATAAATTTTTTTTAAAAGAGTGTATTTATAAGGGCCAATCGTAATTTCAGGTACAAACTCATACGTTGCAATATTTGTTAAATGGAATAGGCCGCTCTCAAGTGTGACTCTACTCGTTGATAATCAAGTCGAGTTCGAGCTTCTTGAACAATAAAAATATAATTTTTTACACAATTTTAGAATTTTTAACACAATTCAGTTGGTTAAGAATGAGTTTGGTTCATTAAATCTCGATAGTAAATTGAATTTGAATTAATTTATTGGCTCATTACATTATTCAAACTTAACTCAACTCATTAACACTTTGATTTACTTCACTACACTCTGATTTACTTCACTGCACTCAAGATCAACACAAATCCAATTTCCAAATCTGTTAACGAAATCATTAATATTGGCTTGCAAACATGACTTTGAATAGGTGTCGGTGGTCTTTAATTTGCCGTTTGATTAAACAAAAGAAGACTACAAAAATGAAGCATCTAAAATCAGCACACTGCCAAACTAATTGAGAAGTTGCGAGTTTTTCAAAGCCTAATTTTTTTTTTATTTTTTATTTTTACAAAGCCCAAATATTTCATTTGGACATTTATGATTTGGGCTTAAATAAGGTTAATTTACAGGCATAACTGTCATGTAAGCGTGTTTTTGGTATGTTGAATTGATCAACGACTTTGACTTTGCACGGCAAAAATTTTCATTTTCATTTAAGGAAAACTTTCTCTTAATATATAGCGCCTTAATCTATACTTATATTAAAAGGTATACCATTTACCAGATTTAGTGTAAAGAAAAGTCAACAACATTTATTACATTACTATTTCCATATTATACAATCTATATCTATACTTATATAAAAGAAGATTCTATTTACTACATTTACTATCCAGAAAAGTCAACTGCATTAAATGTCATTACTATTTTGGTATTATAATATTTTATTTATTTAATTGATTTATTTATTTATTTTATTTTAAAAGGTAAGTATAATAAAAGTATTTTAATAATAAAAAAATAAAATACCAAATAAAAATGTACACTTTGACTTATTTGATTATATTTGGTATTTGATTATTGTTGATACCCAATTTGGCTCCAATTAAATAACTGATAAATAAATGATAAACGAAATAATAAAATGCGGCCCAATAACCAAGGAGCCGAAAGTACGTAAAAAATAAATATACAAACAGATATTCCAAGTTGATCGTCCAAAGGCCGACCAGACCCGGTACGGAGCCGGACAGAATTCGAGGTGCCCGATCGGTACAGACATCCTAAAGAAGCTGCCTCCGAAAAGACGCCACAATAGCCAAAAAGATGAACGTCAACCGGGATCGTCAAAAGCCATAAATGGGCCCTACAATAATGTACCATTTTTTACTTATTTAATTAGCCCACTTGTAAAGAGAGGGCCATGTATATATATGCCAAAAAAAGGGGAAAGGGAGGGGAGTTCTCCTCATTTTTTTGATTCTTCCCCACAATACAAGGAAAAGAGAGAGAGTAGGGGAGGTTGGATGGCTCTCTCCATTTTTCACCTTCTTCCCAAAACATAATAAAGAAACACCATTTTTCCATCTATTTTGTTCTTCATTCTAATATATANGGAGGTTTCATAGTCCACAATCATTTTCCCCTCTTTAGCCACCAATCTTCAATACATGGGGTTGAAATTTATTTCCACGCCTGAGTTACAAGAAAACCACCCAAAATTCTCAAATCTTATTTCCTTCCTCTAGTATTTTGGTCGAAGGAATCGAAATCTGAAATAAATCCCTGCGTCGTGGTTGCTGTAAAAATACGCAGAAGCAACTTTTCTTTTCTTTTATTTTTTCCTTTCTTTTCTGTCGAATTTAAAAATAGGAAGAAAAGTACCACTTGCTTGGACATAGCCACGTTGCTACTGCTGCTACATCTTATCCACATCACGTCATTACAGATAAATATATATATGTAATAATAACAATAATAAAAAAAAAAAGGAAGAGCTGCGTAGAAAATGCTGATACTCCAGAGTCAACGGCCGCCGGGCCGAAGAAGCCGACAGCCATCGGCCGAACTCGGTCCCACACTGCAAACGCTAAGTCATCAGACAGGTCTCGAAGCAACACCGAGCCGCCGGTCAGCCTCAGCAACTGCCGTACAGTTGACCGGCACTCTACGGCGACCTGCACTGCCCACCTCGGGGCCAAAGGCAACCACGACCAGCCATCACGGTTAGACCAAAATTTTTCCATGCCGACCACGGACTTCGGGCCGGCACCACATCACAAACAGTAAACGGCGCCGGGCTTACCTCACCGCCGTAAAGGCCCTCAAGCCACTGGAGCCGACTAAACTCTACCCAACATCACAGCCCGGATTCATCAAAATCGTCGCTGCCGAGGCCGACCTCACTGACACCGCACCAACCTCCGACCTTACAGCTACAAGTGCAAAGCTCGCACAGCACATCACGGGTTGGACACCTCAACGCGGAAGTACGGGCTGACCCGAATCCACAACCATGGTCAGACGCCGAGCTCAGACTCCAAGGTCTCGAAATCTGGGTTGACCCGACATCGCAACAGTCGACATCACAGACACCGAGCCCGAACCACAGCCGCCGGCCGAACTCACTGCCACACTGCTGGTGGCCGGGCTCGCTACCTCGTCAGACACCATGCTCGCACGGCAGCCATCGGCTGAACTCAGTGCAACATCGCCGGCGGCGGAACTTGCAACCTCGGCCGAAAGCCGGCCCGACACACCGCAGGTGCCGGGCTGACGCAACCCCCACCTCGGCCGACTCTACGCTTCAGCCGCCGGTCTACTTCACCACATCCGGTGCCGACCTCAACCCGGGACCCACAGCTAGCCGTCGGACAAACCTCGCATCCGACGGGCCGACCTCGCGAGCCAGGGCTGACCACATCCGGGCTGACCGAGCTGAATTCACGTTCTCACCGCCTCCGGGCTAAAAGACAGCACGAAGTCTTACCTTGTCATTTCCGGCCTTCGAAAAGCCTTTTACCTTGCCATTTCCGGCCTTCGAAAAGCGGTCGCCGGAGACGACGCCCCAACCGAATGCCGAACTCAGACTCCAAAGCCCTCGATAGCCGGCACCGACCTCGTCATCCCCGATCTCCGAATCACAATCGACGAGGCCGACCTTGCCTCTTCTGGCCAAGAGTCGAGCGGCATAACCCAGCCGGACCCGACCTTAGTCGCCGGGGCCGACCACGCCACTGCCTCTATCTAAACCTCAGACCGTCTCTGTCTGAACCCACTTCGTCGCCGGGGCCGACCTCGGAATTGACGAGCCGGTCTCACCACGATCGACCTCACAACCACCGACCCCGGATTTCCTTCAAATGCCGACCCGACCCAAATCGGGCCCTCAAAATATCACCTCGACCCGACCTCATCGCGGACACTCCACTGGGGCCGACCAAAACTTCACACCACGACCCGCCGAGCCGCCGATTCCATGAAAGCCGCCCTCAAACTCGGACGCCGAGCCACCAAAGTCATACCCAGATCCAGACACCGAGAGTGCCGCCAACGCCCAAAAACGGACACCACCTTCGGGATCGGACGCCGACCTGTCATATGCACAGGTGAGAGTGCCGCTGCCACCGGAGAGCAGACCACACCTTCAAGCTCGTCTCCCCCACCAATGTTCGCCGCAAACGCCGAACTAGCGAATTAGACGATTTGAGAGATTTGTCCCTTTTCTGCCGTAGGTTATTAGCTTACGTGTGGATAAGATTTTTCTTTTCTTTTCGGGCCTTAGAAATTGAGCTAGGATTTATTAGGTTTGGGCCCAATGTTGAAATTAGTTTAATGAATAAGATTTGGGCCTGCCTAGTATTTTTGGAAAATGTAAAAGACCATTAAAATGTTGTAACAGATAGAGGAGATGTAAGAAATAGAATTAGGGCTGATAGCGTCCCGACTGACAAGCGATCAAAGTCTCGAAATCGATGAACTGGGCAAGGACATGAAGAATGAAGGTGAAAGAGGAGTCGACCTCCCCACATGATAATATCCCTAGGCCTACACTCTGCACCGGCCCGAGGTAATTCTACTCTCAATTTCGTGTTAAATACATACATATATATACATATGTCTATACGTACACATACATAAATAATAATAATAATAATAATAATAATAAAAATAGTGTAATATATATATATAGATATATATATTTGATGATAAATAAATAAATAAACGCATATATATTCACATATACTGCACATGTATATATGTATATATGTACTGCATGTGTGCTATACACTTAATTAACAAGTAATAATTATTATAAGGTTCAATAATCATGTACATAAAATAAGTCACGCATATAAATGTGTGCATACAAATACATTGTGATATTATGAATCATGCTCGTACATATAATAAGTAACGCATAGATGCGCATATACATATATATATATATACATATATATATTTAATGATAATAATAAATATACAAAAACGTATATTTATGTGCATGAATAAAAATATATATCGAACCTCATTCGTGAAAATCAAACCGAGACGGGAAGGATTGAGAGAAGTTGGTCTGCTGCAAGCCTTCGGGATAGGTACGACCATTCCTCTAATACTTCTCGATCTCGGGGAGTCACGAGACCTTCAAGTCGTGACGTCCTTACATCGCCCGTCGTAGAGCCCTTGCTCCGGCCGATGTCATTATCCAGTCCGGCGACGAGCCCCTGCTCTGCCGGGCTGACGTCGTTACATCGCCCGTCGTAGAGCCCTTGCTCCGGCCGATGTCATTATCCAGTCCGGCGACGAGCCCCTGCTCTGCCGGGCTGACGTCGTTACATCGCCCGTCGTAGAGCCTATACATATATATATATATATATTCAATGATATATAATTTCTAGTTAATATATATTTCATATTATAGTAAATTGTTTAGGATTTTTGTTTATAGTGTTCAACAAATTATAAAATAATTTACTCATTTCCGTATTTACAAACTATACATTATGAATATTATAATTTTCTATTCAAGCAGTGATTGTATAATACTTCCCACTACAAGAAAATAATGAAATTCCAACAGAAATATAATTCAATAGAATTCCAACGGCAATTTCAATGGATATTTAATGCTATTATTTCCATTAAAAAATTTTCAATGGATTCCAACATAAATATCTCGTTGAAAATGAGTTTTCCATTGGAATTTCCGTTGGATTTTGACGATTCCAACAGTAGATTTTCCAACAGGGGTGGAAATAAAAATTTCAACGGAAATTGCGTATTCCAATGGAAATTCCTACAGTAAAAAACCATTGAAAATATAGCCGTTGGAATCATCAAATTCTATCTAAAATTCTAATGAAAAACACATTCAACAAAATATTTTCGTTAGAATTTCTGTTGGAATCATTCCAAGGGAAGCTATACCATTGGAATATCTGTTGGAATTTCCATTGGAATATATTACCATAGGATCTTCCGTTGAAATATAACAATTTTTTTGTAGTATCCACATGCAACTCATATATTTATCCATTAAATGTCACATAGTGGTTGTTGAAAATAGTTGTACATTTCAATTGATTTTGTACTTTTTTCTTGGAATAAAATTCTAAACCTATATAAGACAATAAATTTATGGTAATGAAAGAGAGATTTATAGGATATTGATTAATAACAAATTAATGGAAGACAATAAATTTATGGTAATGAAAGATAGATTTATAAGGTATGATGAAATAATTATTTATGGTTGATTGATTCCAAGCCAATTATGTTTCCAAAATTTTTATCCGAATCTAAATACAAAGTAAGATATTTTGACATGTATTATTTCAAAGCGTGTGAGCCTGCACTTAGGCTTAACACGTTTTGAATTAATATATAGAGGGAATATCTAATTAACGATATTAAAATCAAAGCAAAACAATACCCACAAAAAAGGAAACAAAATTTAAATATGGACATCAAGATAAGATGGAATGCATATCTATTTTTTTTTTTGACAAATGATAAGCATAACATTAAAACTCAAAAGATTTATGTACATGAAACGTCCAACCAACTGGCTGACCTTTTACTACCGACTCCCAAACCAAAATAAGACAGTAAAAGGAGAAACGAGGATTACCGGAAATCTCGGTGCACCTCTGAGCAAAACAGCATAATAAACCCAAAAAGAGCAGCAAGAAAAAATACCTAACCCCAACCCCAACCCCAACTAAACAGACAGCAAAAGAAAAGAAGAAACAAGAAGAAATCAAACTAAACAGCGCAGCTATACACAACCTGAGCACAACTCCTAGCTGCCAGTCAAAAGAAATTAAGAACTAGACTCCCTAAAGCTACCGAACAGAAAATACTAGAAGGGAGTAACAGAGGTTGCACTGGCAAAACATATGATTGCCCTACATTCTATTACTCCGGCAAAACAGTCACCCCAACATCCAGAAACAAAAGAAAAAGAGAAAACTAAAAACCAGACACTAGCAAAAACTCCAGCCATTCTACTTTTGCCCCCTTTGCAGTTTCCACCTCTGAAATCCATTCCTTTCTGAACACCCAACTGTTGCGGGTCTTCCATAGCCACCATAGGAATGCATATCTATTAAAAAAGTTAATTTATGTCACTTTCGAAAAATGAAAATTTCAAAAAAAATCATGGGCGAGATTGCCCAAAAATTTAAAAAAAAAAACATTTTCATAAGTAGTGAAAACAAAAAATTTGAGCGAGAATTGTCATGTTATTTTTATATTTTTTCGCTTAATAGATTTGTTATCACAAAAAGTATCTGTCAAATGTGATTCTTGATCTGACACAGGCTTTTGGTGGGCTTATATGGAAGGCTGAAACACGGACTTTTCTTGATTCTAATTGGGCCGGGCCATCTTTAAACTGGGCCCAAATTATTAGTTTCACTCATGTACTTATGTAATCATCCATTGTAGCTCAGTTTAGTTTTCTATCAATCCTGAGCTCGATTAGAGTTGCTAACAACTCAAATTTGTAGAACCCAACAAGATTTACTTGGATCCAAATTGCGATGTATGATACTCTAATGCTGAAGTCATTTAACAATAAGACATTTTTATTGAGATGTAGATGACGTGCATGAATACCTTGGTGTATAATGTTGAAAATTTGAGAAAACAATACATGCCTTTACTTAAAATATAATATAATATAATTTAACTATTTAATTAGTTTAAAAAAATATATGATTTTAATATGTAAATATAAATTTTTTTTAAAAGAGTGTATTTATAAGGGCCAATCGTAATTTCAGGTACAAACTCATACGTTGCAATATTTGTTAAATGGAATAGGCCGCTCTCAAGTGTGACTCTACTCGTTGATAATCAAGTCGAGTTCGAGCTTCTTGAACAATAAAAATATAATTTTTTACACAATTTTAGAATTTTTAACACAATTCAGTTGGTTAAGAATGAGTTTGGTTCATTAAATCTCGATAGTAAATTGAATTTGAATTAATTTATTGGCTCATTACATTATTCAAACTTAACTCAACTCATTAACACTTTGATTTACTTCACTACACTCTGATTTACTTCACTGCACTCAAGATCAACACAAATCCAATTTCCAAATCTGTTAACGAAATCATTAATATTGGCTTGCAAACATGACTTTGAATAGGTGTCGGTGGTCTTTAATTTGCCGTTTGATTAAACAAAAGAAGACTACAAAAATGAAGCATCTAAAATCAGCACACTGCCAAACTAATTGAGAAGTTGCGAGTTTTTCAAAGCCTAATTTTTTTTTTATTTTTTATTTTTACAAAGCCCAAATATTTCATTTGGACATTTATGATTTGGGCTTAAATAAGGTTAATTTACAGGCATAACTGTCATGTAAGCGTGTTTTTGGTATGTTGAATTGATCAACGACTTTGACTTTGCACGGCAAAAATTTTCATTTTCATTTAAGGAAAACTTTCTCTTAATATATAGCGCCTTAATCTATACTTATATTAAAAGGTATACCATTTACCAGATTTAGTGTAAAGAAAAGTCAACAACATTTATTACATTACTATTTCCATATTATACAATCTATATCTATACTTATATAAAAGAAGATTCTATTTACTACATTTACTATCCAGAAAAGTCAACTGCATTAAATGTCATTACTATTTTGGTATTATAATATTTTATTTATTTAATTGATTTATTTATTTATTTTATTTTAAAAGGTAAGTATAATAAAAGTATTTTAATAATAAAAAAATAAAATACCAAATAAAAATGTACACTTTGACTTATTTGATTATATTTGGTATTTGATTATTGTTGATACCCAATTTGGCTCCAATTAAATAACTGATAAATAAATGATAAACGAAATAATAAAATGCGGCCCAATAACCAAGGAGCCGAAAGTACGTAAAAAATAAATATACAAACAGATATTCCAAGTTGATCGTCCAAAGGCCGACCAGACCCGGTACGGAGCCGGACAGAATTCGAGGTGCCCGATCGGTACAGACATCCTAAAGAAGCTGCCTCCGAAAAGACGCCACAATAGCCAAAAAGATGAACGTCAACCGGGATCGTCAAAAGCCATAAATGGGCCCTACAATAATGTACCATTTTTTACTTATTTAATTAGCCCACTTGTAAAGAGAGGGCCATGTATATATATGCCAAAAAAAGGGGAAAGGGAGGGGAGTTCTCCTCATTTTTTTGATTCTTCCCCACAATACAAGGAAAAGAGAGAGAGTAGGGGAGGTTGGATGGCTCTCTCCATTTTTCACCTTCTTCCCAAAACATAATAAAGAAACACCATTTTTCCATCTATTTTGTTCTTCATTCTAATATATAGATTCGAATTATATTTGACGGTTGATCGTCCGATTTTCGACATCAATAATTATACCAAATATATTCCTATTTAGTATATACATTAAATACTTACTAAAATATTTATTTGTTTTATTTGTCAAAATTAAGTATAGATTTGTTTATATTATCAAATCATAAAAAAATATTAAATTCATATTGTAAACAAAAATCATATAATTTTATAATAATTCTACTACACTATTTAACAATATTTATTTTTTATTATATAATAAAATAATAATTAAATATTATATGGTGAACAACAATAAGTAAAACTGTTACTTTCTCTTATATCAAGGGATAAATTTATATGCTAAAATTAAATTCTTATTATTATAAATATTTTAGTGAGATAATATATTAATTATTTTACAAGCTAACCCTAACATGCTCATATTTAATATTTTAAAAGATGTAGAAAAAAAACTTATAATAACTCTATTGTTTTTTAGACTTAAACGTTGATTAAAAGAGGTAAAAATTCCTAATTTTGTAGACTTAAACGTTGATTAACACCATAGATTGAGAGTTTATATTTAGTAAAATTTCTAATTGTAATAAAAAAATTAACTTTTACTATATTTTAGAATATCTTTAAATTCATTATAAAAAAGAAAAAAAAAACTACAATGAAAAAAGCAAGTCAGCTATATATCGATTTGTTGTACTCCTCAAATCACATTCACAATTTGGCTACAAGGAAAGGAAACTCATTGATTAAAATATTATTTTGTCAGTAGTCTTAATGTACAAGAGACTTTAAGACTCCACTTGAATATTATAAAACTTTTATTGAACATTGTACAATTCTTTTGCGTATTATAAACTTTTATTGAATATTGCATCTTATAATATAATATTTACCAAATAAATATATCTCGTGCTTCGCACGGGTCACGTACTATATATATCTCGTATATTTTTCTTTATTTATGTATATAATTATAAGCTTGGATAAATAACCTTAAAATTGTGCACCCCGTGCATCGCACGGGCTCTGTACTAGTTCGTTTTAGATAAGTTAGCGTATTTTTATATTATTTATTCATTCGTCTCGCTTTTATTTTAGTTGTATTGCTACGCAAATCTTTGTTTTAACTTCTGTTAATTAATTAGATGTTCTCGTCTAGTTAATCTGTTAAGTCGAATAATTTTGTAGACGTGATCTACTTAAATTATTTCCAATTCTTATGCTTTTGTTATTTGAAAATCGTTCCCCATCTTCGTTCGATTTAAATTCGCTCGTCGAATTGATCGGAATTTCCTTGTTCAATCGCGTAGATCTATTTTCGAGCCATTTTCGATCTTTTCTCGAGCTTTTGGACTCAAACCTTTTTGGTCATTTTCCGGCCCATTTTCCAGTCTAAAACCCGGCCCAACTCTTGAAGAAAACCGGCCCAATACCATGTAATGGAGAAAAAACCGGCCCAATACCATGTAATGACCGCCCCCTCATGCATGGTTTTTCTTTAAAACTTTGTAGCCTTTTTACTTATTCAAATTTTGAATTGAAGGGCTTATTTTTGGAATGGTTTTGACCAGCTCTAAGGAGCCTCACACCACTCGCTTTATCCCCTCAATTAACCCATTTTGGTGTGTCATTTTGGTATTAACATCACCCTTGATCTCCCATTAACTCCCCACATTATGAGAGATCAGATTTCCCCCATTCTCTCCTTTTATTGTCACGCCCCTTAGCATCTCTTTTGCCTTGAGAAATTTTGAAAAAACATAGCTCTCGCATCTCTCTTTCCCTCTCAAAAAATCAGAAAAAATCGCCCCCAAGTCCTATCATCCCTCGGCTTGAATATCCCGACGCCCAGCCCGTCGGCGCTACGCTCCAGCCGCTTGCCTGCACGCACCACAACCGCACGTCCGATCGCCCAGCAGCACGCCTCTCGACGCCTCAGTCCACGAGCAGCGAGCCCCTGTCCACGCTCATCCAACGCCGAGGCCGAGCTGTTGGGATCTGTGAGGATCTCGTTATGTACAAATCACGAATTCAATAGCAAACGTAAACCTATACGCAGCAGATCTAAAGGTTTGACGGAGAGAACTTACAGCTTAAAATTTATATAAATCTGGTTGACCACGAACAGTTGACCGCAATCAGTCTTGGGATTGCACGAACAAGATCAAATCAAAAAACAGATAAAATAGGTGCAATCAGATAAAGACGGATCTTGCAGCCATACTCCTTCCGGTGGCGCGTGAGGGCGCGTGCGGCGCGGACGGTGGCGGTCTCGGCGGCTATGGAAAGGTCTCGTCGAGACGGTCATCTGGGTATGCTGCACTTCTCAATCGGACCTCCGGTTAGTTCTGTAGGATAAAATATATTTCGTATCGGTTTACCTACAGATCTTCTACCGTATTACTCAATACACCTTTCTTCAACTTGTACTAGTGGAGCAACAAGAAGAAGATTAATCTCGAATGAGAACTAGAAAGAGAGGCGTAGGGCGTGGTTGTGTATAATGAAGAGATTTTTTTATCTTCTCATGAGTTTAATGATGTATATATAGAGCTACAGTAGGGACCGTTAAGAGATTAGAAATAGAGTTTCTTAATTAATTAGACTAACTGTGGGTCAAACCCACTCCTCTAATTAATTAAATAATATTAATGGGTCACCAACATTATATTATTGCACTCCCTTTTTCTAGCCCAAATTACATTTGAGACTTCAATAATAATTACTCAATTTACCTCCCCACGTTAAGATATAATGTTCATTAATTAATTCGATTACTGACAATCAAGAATTAATTAATTTATTATTATTTCACCGAAGCTAGCGCTCGTTCATCACATTCTTATTATGCCGGAACTTAATCCACTTGCAGGGTTTAGCATAACAATCCTTCATTGACTCACTCCGGGGACATCATCAAACTAACGCACATGGTGGCCGTAAATATCTTAACAGCACATCCTACATATAATAATATTACCCAAAATAGTAGGAATATTAATCCAGTGAACTGAACCTTACCCAAGTGAATCAAAGTAATATATATTATATATATCTGCTTGTTTAATAGCTTACGGGTTAAGAACGCAATAATTAACCGAGACCTAGTTCATTTATGACGATCAGTATAAAATAAACTTCTCCTCTCTGGGATCCTGTTCAATACATAAATGTACTAGTGCAACTAATCAGTCAAGACAAACTGTACATTTGACACTACAACCGTTCGGATAGGGTGTTCATGTCCATCTAGGTTGTGAACAACTATTCCTGTTCGCAAGTAACTGATAGAGTGATCTTCGGTTCGCCCGATGACGACCCACTCTATCTAAGTGCAGAACAACAGAACATAGAACTTGTTTAATCTAACATGATTCTTATTGATAAAGGGCAAATGTGTAATAATATGCAAAACCAAGCTTTCAGTATATAACACTAACATGAGCGAGTAGCCGTTCGACGCCACCCCCTTGCCAAAATTCGATCCGGCAGTCGCAGGCCCGTCACCCCTCAGCATCGCACAAGCCTCCGTCGTGCTTATTCCACACCCGAACTGTTAGATATGCTGTAAAAGTTTGGCTTTCAGATATGAACAATACCATTTTGATCTTGCAATCGTGTTTTAGTAAGTATTTATGTTTGCAGTTTATTTATTTATGCAATCATAACTCCATTATTTTACACTATCGATAATATGGTTCGTCGTGTCGAACAGAAAGATCATATTATCGGTTCCTTGTAAAATATAAATTAATTGTTCTCTATTTAGACAGGCAGTGAGACCCCTGTTGGAAAAGGCTGTAGTGTAGTCTTGAATCAGTTGGTATTTAACTGATGGATTACACTAGTACTTATGATAAGTATTGAACAGACCGCGGAAGGATAAGATTATAAGATTTACTGATTGATATTACAATCTATACTTTCAGTAATCGATGCGTTCTCTTAAGCTATAAGATAATATAAAATGGCCATATATATTCATTACTTACTTATTTGATTTATCAAGGGTGATTCCTATTCTGCTAGGATGACATACTCGCTATTTTGGTAAGTAAGAGTGTTTATATGATATGTGTTGATACCCAATTTGGCTCCAATTAATTAAATAATAAATAAATAATGAAATACAGCCCGACAACCGAGGAGCCAAAAATACATAATAAATGAATATACGAACAGGTTATCGAGATGGATCACCTAAAAAACCGACCAGGTTCCCAAATGTCGAGTCCACTGCTACCGAGCCGAGGAGACAGACGTCGGTCGGAACCATCAAGGGCCATTAGCGGGTCCCGCAATGACTACTTCTCATTAAATGATAATGTACAACCTTTTATTTATTTCAATGGCCCACTTGCAAAAAAGGGGTAGACTTGTATATATATGTAAGAATGAGGAGAGAGAAGGGGGTCTTCTTCTATTCTTCATTTTTCCCTTCCCACACAACGCAAGAGAGAGAGTAGGAGCGGTTGGATGAGACTCTCTCCAAAAAATAAGAAATAAAAACATCCTTTTTAATAGTTTTGTTCTTGATTTTTTCATACAAGCAATTCGTATTATATTTGACGGTTGATCGTCCGATTTTCGACATCAACAATATGCCGTTATAAATTATTTATAATCACTATGTCTCAGTGCGTTGAGTTGATGACGTCCCTGAAATGAGCTCAGAAAAGAATATTATGTCAAACCCTACTGGTGGATAATTATCCGGCATAATGATTAATGAACTGAGTGGTACTAATTTTGAAAATGAAGAGGTCAATTTAATTTGATTGTCAGTAATTAAATTAATTGACAGATGTTATATCTTAAACATGAGAAGGTAAATCGGTCAATTAGATTAATATTAATTAATTATTTGGAGGTTTGATTTATTGAATAAATTGGTGCTAAATAGGGAGAGCAATAATATTACTCTAGTGGAAATGTTTTATTGTTTAATTCTATTTAGATTAAGGAATTAATTTTATTCCATAAATAATATTCCATTAGGAAATGAATATTCCTTCTAGAATATTACCTAGGGTTAGGGACTAAAAGTCTTCTAGAAGGTGACGATTAATAGGAGAAATTCTACCCTAGGTTGGAAAGATATATAAAATGGAATTAGGATTCTTTAATCTAATGGGATAAGCCCATATTTAGCACCTCCTTAAGGTCCCTAATATAGTCTATAAATACACCATGTCTTGAACTCTCTCCGTAACTCTAAGCCACACGCCCAACTGAGGATTTCTAAGGGAAGAAGGAGTTTTTGAGAGTTCTAGATATTGAGAGTTCGAGAGATCCGGAAAATCGCCCATCAAGATTTTTCGGAGTAGGTGTCCAGATCATACATTAGAAGATCTTAAGGTAAGATAAATCGAGCCCTTTAGATCCTCTATTTTCCGGTCAGTTGCCGCCGAAGAGTCGCCGGAAATTGCCGCCGCCGGAAGTCACCAGCGCCCACCGCACGCAGTCGCGTAATCCCGTGCCCAGCCGTGTGCCGCTCAGCGCTGGAACCAGCTCCCAGCAGCGATGCCCCGTGACCACCACACGCCATCCCTTCCAGCCCGTGCTGATTGTCGTCCCGAGATCAGAGCGACCCCGTTCCCAGCGCGCGATAGAACACGCGCGCGCCTTTCCTCGCACGACCAAGAGACCCGCACCACACGCCCGCGTGTTCCCAAACGCACTCGAGCCCCGATCGCCTAGGCATAGGAGTGTTGCTCCTGTATGCACCCGAGCCATCCGCACCTGTCCGCGTCTGCTCCAGCACCCGCACGTCCCGACTAGCGCCAGACGTGACCCGAGCCATCTGCCAGCGTCTGTCCGCGAATAGCCCCAACCAGATCCGAGACGTGACCCGTCCGAGTTCCGACCGAGTCAACCTGGGTCCGACTGAGTCAACCTGGCAACCCGAACCCGATCCAACCGGCCCAAGCCCGATGAGCCCGATCCGGCGATCCGTTCGTGTTTCAGAGACTCGATCAGAATCGAGAAAGGCCAAACCCGTCAGCCCATCGGGTTTTGATAATCAGACAATCTCCATCAAAGAAAATCAGAAATGTCTCTTAGTCGGCAAAAATTTTAAACCGTAATGTCCTAACCCTAACTATAGATTCTGCTGCATTAGGGTTTATTTTTCCAATATTCAAACGTGCATTTTGTTGTCGTTCCTAATAGAACCCAACACGAACGTACAACATCCTCCCGTCGCCGAGGAGATCCAACAGCGAGCAGTCGGGCCGACCTCCATCGATACTATCCGAGAGCACCAAGGGCGCCCAAACTCACCAAACGCAAGCAGGACATCCGAGAACACCGAGGCCGCATGCTAGCCGTCCGAGCCGTTTTCCTTTACTTTTCCCGAGCTTGTTATTCGAGGAGTCGAACCCTCATTTATTAGAGCATTTTCGAGAACACATCAACTGCCTGCGAGATGCATAAGACTTGTAGAGAGTCGAGCCTAAAGCCCGACAATATTATGCTGAGGAAGCTCAAAGAATTCGAAGAGTTCAAACCGAAACGACTGTTTGGTTTAGGGAAAAGCATTCGAGAAGTACTCAAACGCTGGGAAGAGTTACGAGAGATGGGGTACCATACTCTTACGCATGAGAAAGGCATTGCAAAACTCAGTGGCGGATTTACACTTGGGCCAGCCTGGGCAATTCCCCAGGCTAGATTTTTGTTGCTAAACATATGTAGTTATAATTTTCGAATAAATATTTAGGAAGAAAAGACAAAGTTGGAGAACTTGCGAGACATAATAGAAACAATTTTAAGTTTTTCTTAATAGTCTATATAAATGAAGTTGAGCATTATATCTATGTTCTCTTCTATAATTAAATTTGTTGAAATGATAATCGAGGATGAGGCTATTGCTGATCAAAGAAGACAATGTAATTTGTTGATTGTGTAGATACATTGTGTAGATACAATCCTTTGATTTCATATTTTGTCTTCTTCTAATGAGACGAATTTTAGGTGTAATGAATGAGTTATATCTAGAATTATAAATATTCTAAAGGGATGATCAATATATTGTCAATGTTATGGATTTCGTTAGGGCAAGTATTTGTTTATAAAAACCTAGAAAAAAATTGGTTCTTATTTTATTTTTTGTGTTAACTAAAGTTTATTTGAAAAAATTAGTATGATTAGTTGTTCATGAAAATTTAAGAATGTATTAAAATAATATTTAAAATAAAGTAATTAAAATTGATTTGATGCCAAAGTATGAGATAAATGATTGAAAATGATAGATAGTTAAAATTATGTGAGTCTTTGAATAGTGAATTAAAGTTGATGTAGTGTGTAAGAATGATTTAATGATATTATTTAATTATATTGATAATATTGAGGATAGTGGGGTTAAGTTAAAGTTGAGTTAGATTTTGAACTGAGATAGATTTTTTTCTAGTTTTTTTTCTAAAAATTTGATAAACAAGAATGACCTAAACAACTCAAAGAAATAAGAGAAGAAGAATGTGAATGGATCGTATGTCATAAGCACGACATAAAAATTTCGAGTACTTTTTTATTTTATAGTGCCCTGGGTGATAAAATTTCTGTATCCAGTGCTGGCAAAACTCAAGGAAGTCCTAATATTGCCTTGGAGCAGGGGCGGAGCCACCCTTGGACTACGGTGGGCTCCAGCCCCATGTCCATAAAAATAATCTAACTTTAAATTTTTGAAAACTTTATATATAGCCCCATATAATTTTTTGTTTAGCCCCATCTAATTCCGGACTGGATATCTCAAGATTGAGGTCAAATTTTCATTTGACAACAATGGTGGATAAGTGATGATCGTAGTGAGAGGAAAGGAGACAATCATTTATTGTCAAATGACAATTATGCTTTTATTAAATTTTTATCAATTGAGTTTATAATGTGACTCAACACTCTAATGCCTTTTAAATTCTTAATGGGTTGATTTGACAAGCACCAAATGGGTTGGATAATTAAGCTTGACGCACATTTCTCCTGCGGACTATTTTGGGCTTGTCTCATTGCAGTTTGTTAACAATTTTCGTTCGAGTTTTGTTGAATTCGCCTACTATAATTAATTTGGCCTCATTTCGTAGAAAAAAAAAACTCTTACAGAGTTGATTGCAAACATGTTCGACTCTACTTGTTTGATCGACAAGGTCAATTAGATATTTGAGTTTGACTTGTTTAAATGTATAAACAAGTCGAAATTGAGTTTTCACAATTTGAACCTAAGTATGTTAATAGATAATTCGGTTCTAGTCATAGCAAAACCGATTCCAGGTTGAAATCGTCAGCCCGAACATATGCATGCATTGGCCAGTTCATTGAGTTGTCGGTTCTTGGCCGCCCGTTTGATTAAAAGAAATAAATATAATTAAAAAATATATATATATTTTTTTTAAAAAAAAAGGCCGAATCTCCGGTTCTAGTTCAAAACCGAAACCGCCGGTTCGAAATGTATAAACTATAAAGTATTGAACATGAACCGAACTGGTCAAAATCATAAGCCGGTCGGCCTTGTCCATGACCATGTCTATTCAATTCCAATAATAGCTACAATAATATGCAGCCCCGAGTTAATTTTTTTTTTTTGGCTACGCCCCTGCCTTGGAGGAATATAACTGAAGAGATATGCGGCGAACTCATAAGACAGAATGAAGGAGTCCCACGGGCTATAGGAACCCCACGAGTTAACTTCTATGATGTAGTAGCTCGTCTTGGTAAGCAATGGGAGAAAAGAGAGAGGCCAAAAGAGCCAGAATTTGAGCCATCAAAGGAGGAGCAACATCCTTGAGGCGAGCGTAGCCAAGGGAGTAACTGAGTACCTGAGGAGTCGAGCCTCAACCTACCGAGCCGTTGTAGCATGTTATCTGTCTTATCCGAACATGTGGGTGTTGATAAACTTTTCTGCGCAATTATTCTCTATAATCGTGTGTTTTTATAATCAATATATGCATGTGAACAGCTGGTCTATGATAGGGTCTCTCGTTGTTCAGAATTCCAACGGTTGACCTATTTTTGCCTAATTTGACAAGAACGAAACAGAAGAGAAAGAATGATTTACGACATCTAATCTGATGTCTTGCGGCTCGCCCTTCTCATATATATATAAATGTACAATTAAGTTTTACAATAGCTTGGTCCTTAAGAAACTAAGATAATAAGGGTACAATAGAAAATATCTAATGCTAAATACTAAATACATCAACACCCCCCCTCAAGTTGGAGCATGGGGATTCCGAATGCCCAACTTGCTAAGGAAAAAGTCGAACTCGCGCTTTCCAAGTGCCTTAGTAAAAAGATCAGCCAACTGTGAACGAGTGTGAACATAAGATGTCGAACCAAGGCTGTGCAGCAAACCTTTTAACCACTTAAGCTCACAAATAACAGTAGCCATAGCCCGATACTCAGCCTCTGCAGAAGAACGTGCCACAGTGTGCTGTTTCTTGGTACGCCAAGAAATCGGAGACTGGCCCAACTGAACAAACCAACCACTAAGAGACCGACGAGTAAGAGGACATGCAGCCCAGTCAGAATCACACCACCCAGAGAGTTGAAGATCAGAGTCAGAGCGAAGCAGAATACCTTGCCCAGGGGAGCCCTTCATGTATCGAACAACTCGCAACGCAGCCTCCCAATGTGATCGCCGAGGTTGATGCATAAACTGAGCAAGAACATGCACTGAGTAAGATAACTCGGGACGTGTAACAGCCAAATAAATTAAACGACCAACCAGGCGCCGATATGCTTCCGAGTCATCGAAGAAGGGGCTAGCATCGTCAAGAAGACGATGATTCTGTTCCAGCGGAAACTCCACCGGCTTAGCTCCCAATAAACCAACCTCGGAAATGATGTCCAAAGCATATTTTCGCTGGCACAAAAAAATGCCAGAAGTGTTGCGAGCTACCTCAATACCCAAAAAATATTTCAAGAAACCCAAATCCTTCATGTGAAAGCAGCGACTCAAGTAGCTCTTAAAGGCCCCAATGGACACAGGATCATTGCCAGAGACAAGAAGGTCATCAACATACACCAACACCTGCAGGTGAACAGACCCACGATGCAAGGTAAATAAAGAGTAATCAGAGTGTGACTGAGAGAAACCATACTGACTAAGAGAAGTAGCCAGCTTCGCAAACCAGCACCGAGGAGCCTGCTTTAATCCATAGAGAGAGCGACGCAAACGACATACACGTCCATCATCACCAGTCCGAAAGCCAGGAGGAAGCTTCATGTAGACCTCCTCATCCAAGTCACCATGAAGAAAGGCATTGTGGACATCCATTTGATGAACTTCCCACTTACGAGCGGAAGCAACAGCTAAGAAAGTCCGTACTGTCACCATTTTAGCAACAGGGGCAAAAGTCTCATGATAATCAATCCCTTCGACTTGATTGCTACCTAGAATCACCAGTCGCGCTTTATAGCGCTCAACAGCGCCGTCCGAACGATATTTAATCTTGTAAATCCATTTACAACCGATAGCACGTTTCCCAGGAGGAAGAGAAACCACCTCCCAAGTGCCATTATTCTCGAGAGCCTGGATTTCATTCTGCATGGCTCCTCGCCATCGACTATCAGTGGCTGCCTCAGCAAATGTACGAGGCTCGACAGCAGAAGAAAGAGCTGCCAAAAATGACTTGTGGACCGATGAGAAAGAATCACAACTAACATAATGTGCGATAGGATAAGGCGTACCTGAAGAAGGTGAGGAAGTAGGCAGAGCAGCAGAGGGACCAGGGGGACAGACAGTAGCAGTAACAAAATCACGGAGGCGGCTCGAGGGATAGCGGGTGCGATGACCACGACCCAACACATTGTCGGGATCAGCAGCAACCGAAGGACCCCCCCTGTCATCGGAAGGGCCGGAAGGGAGTGATGGATCAGTCACAGCCGCAGGTGGCACTACAATCGAATGATCGTCATCTGGATCCGACACAGGAGGCCAAGTCACAACAGGAGGGACCGAAGTGGGTAAAGAGGCCGGAGGAGACTCCTCATAGGGAAAGTCAGTCTCAACGAAGTCAATGTCACGAGAAACTAAAAAAATTTTTCGATCCAAATCATAGACCCGCCAGCCTTTCTGCCCAAGAGGATAGCCCACGAACACACCTTTATGACTGCGACTAGCAAATTTGTCGCCACGACGGTCCCGGTTATACACATAACACAAACACCCAAAGACACGTAACCGAGAATAATCAGGCAACTTTCCATAGAGCATCTCATACGGGGTTTTGTTACCCAAAACACGCGTGGGAGTTCGATTAATCAAATGAGCAGCAGTAAGAACACAATAGCCCCAAAATTTAAGAGGCAGATGGGCTTGAAATCGCAACGCACGAGCCACATTAAGAATATGTTGATGTTTCCGTTCAACACGGCCATTCTGCTGAGGGGTACCAACACAAGAGGTCTCATGCAAAATACCTTCACGATGAAAATAATCAGTCATACTCATAAACTCAGTGCCATTGTCACTGCGAACCACACGCACCAATGTGTCAAATTGACGCTTAACCATAGCAAAAAAATTCATTAAGACCGAAGACACTTCTGTTTTATCACCAAGTAGATAAATCCAAACACAACGAGAATAATCATCAACAACGGTCAAGAAATAACGAGATCCACAAAAGGTAGGAACCCGATAGGGCCCCCACAAGTCACAATGTACCAAATGAAAAATACCACTACTGACAGTATGACTAAGAGAAAAACTGTCCTTTGTCTGTTTGGCCCGAAAGCAAACATCACATGACTTATTCGAAACAGAAGACTGAGAATCAATAAAAGACAAATGTGACAAAACACGATCCGATGGATGTCCCAACCGTTGATGCCATAAATCAGAAGAAACTTTCACTACTCGAGAAGACGCAACTGATACTGTCCCCCGGAAAAAATAGAGTCCCCCTATCTGCTCACCCGCTCCAGTCACCATCTTCGAAGTGCAATCCTGAACGACACAGAACTTGTTAGTAAAATGTGCGGTACAGCCAGACTTATCCAACAACTGGAACAAAGATATCAAACTACACTGTAAGCTGGGTACAAATAAGACATCATGTAAAACAATAGAGGACCCCAAATAAACAGTGCCCAATTTACTGGCTGATGTCAAGGATCCATTGGGTAACTGAACAGGACGAGCAGGTATGTCACGAACATCACACAAAAATTCTAAGAAACCGGTCATATGGTGAGAAGCACCACAATCATACATCCAATCATATAAACTTCGCTTACCAGATGACGACTTACTGTCCTGTTTAGCAGAGTTAACCAAATGAACAAGCTGAGTCCACTGTTCATCAGTCAATCCACTGATAACACGATCGGAGGAGCTAAGTCCGGCATTTGAGGAGGTCCCAACTTGCATGGCGGTGGCGGCAACGTTTGCTTGGGCAGGAGCACCCCCGCCACGACCGCCGCGGCCGCGCCTACCACCTCTGCGGCCAGCACCACCACGGGGGTACCAGTCGGGATAACCGAGAACCTCAAAACAGCTGGCCGCGAGATGTCCGCTTTTCCCGCAGTTGTAACAGACACGCTGCCGACCTCCGCCGCTGTTTGGAACACCGCCGCTGCCAGGGTGATCGGGCTTTGAGCCAGACATCTGTGGTGAGAAGCCCGCCACATGAGAAGAGACGTGACTGTCACGCCCTCCACCTGTGTGTCCGTCACCAATCCGCATGTTATAGACAATATCCTGTCCGCGAGAAAGAGCGGATTGACCTGTGCGGATGGCAAAACCAGCAGCCGATTCTATGGTATCGTCGACGAGGGAGATGGTTCGCATCCTCTCTTCCTGGATGCAAGTAGAATAAACTCGATTTAATGTCGGGAGCGGTTCCTGGGCCAGTAAATTCGAACGAGTAGCGCCATAGAGGGTTGCGTCTAGTCCTTTTAGAAATTGATGAACTTTTTCACTTTCATATTTACGATCCCATTCGGCTTTCAAATTGCACTCACAAAGACCACAACGACACATGGGGGGTTTCTCATAATCAGCTAATTCTTCCCAAAGTTTGGTGATCTTACCGTAGTATGCTTCAATACTCAAACCCTTCTGCTTACAAGCCGCCAGATCCGATTTGAGTTGTTGAATGCGAGGACCGTTCTTCATTGTAAATCGTTCTTTCAAAGAGCACCATAAATCTGCCGCAAGTTCCGGCTCCACCACAGACGATCGGAGCGTGGCATCAATACTGTTCATAAGCCAGGATAGCAAGAGGGCATTGTTGGCTTGCCAATCTTCAAACAAATCGGAGTCAAGGGCTGGTCGCACGATCGAACCATCTAAAAATCCAAACTTCTTGCGTGCACGAAGAGCGGTGCGGATGCTACGGGACCATTCTTCATAATTGTTGTCTCCCTTTAATTGAACTTGAGTGATCAAAAGGCCCGGATTGTCGCTCGAAGTGATGTCGTATGGAGAGATCGTTTTTCTGAGAATAGCAGCCGAGCCTGAACCTGAGCCTTCACCGGACATGGCGATGTCAGTAGAGAGGAGAACTGACGAGAAGAAAAAGAAAAATATTATCCTGCTCTAGAACGAAAAAAAATATGAGCCTTCACCGGACATGGCCATGTCAGTAGAGAGGAGAACTAACGAAAAAAATATTGTCTCTGATACCATGACAAGAACGAAACAGAAGAGAAAGAATGATTTGCGACATCTAATCTGATGTCTTGCGGCTCGCCCTTCTCATATATATATAAATGTACAATTAGGTTTTACAATAGCTTGGTCCTTAAGAAACTAAGATAATAAGGGTACAATAGAAAATATCTAATGCTAAATACTAAATACATCAACATAATTAGAGTATTTTTCTCGTCGATGGTAATGTCGGTAGGGTTAGCTCTTGTTGTTGAGCATTCCTACGGATTAGCTCTCATCATTGAGAATTCTGACGATAAAAGTGTATACACATGAGCGTAGGGCAATATCGGAGGCAGACGTTGTGATTTGTGTTATTATATTGAATATATTGCATGGTAATTCACGCGGTGAGCTTGTCATTTTCTCACCCCCATTATTTCTATCTTTTCAGGTTGACTTGGTGGTCGTGGCGATGACGAGACGAGTGTAGTTTATCTTGTTTTAAACTGTGTTTTATTTGCTTCCTCTTAACGTTTTCAAACTCGTGTATTGTATGGTTTTAAGATTTTTGTACTGGTTGAACTTGGTAAGAAATTTCGTTGTTGATTATGGGTCATTATATCGTGGGGAACTGTGGTGATGTGATTTTGGACAATAAAGTTCTATTTATTCAACAGTGAATTGAGTTAAGTTAAAATATTGTTTGAGTAATGCCCGTTAAAAAGTTTTAAATTAGATAATTAATGATAAAATTTATTCTTATTTTTAAAAACTTGGAATTTTACTTTTAAAAATAACATGGCGATCCCTTTAAATTTAATTATTCAGGAGATATGTAGAAGTGATATTCTTATGGTGCATATGTGATTTATTTATTTAGTTGTTATAAGTAGGTGGTTGACTCCTTTATTTAGATAGTGATATTCGTACAGTACGTGCATGTGTGATTTATTTATTTACTTGTTATAAGTAGGTGGTTGACTCTGGATATATTTCATTCGAATAAAAAATAATAATTAATTGTTGAAATTAAATATGCATAATAATATTTTATTGAAATTTGAATTTCAATTAAAAAATTCATTTTGATGATTAATGTCGTAAATGCTTGACTTATATACTAATTTTTAAATAACATCAAAAGACCGAAAATCAGCCCAAGTAAAATATATATGTTATCTCGCTACATTAACCGTAATAGTATCTATTCTGTTAATTAAAAAATATAAAAATCTTATTTTAAAATAATTATAATCATACTTGAGCTAATAACTAGTTTGGTTCAATTAAGATTAACTTATTTTCCAAAAGAAAAACAAAGATTAAAAGTTTGTACTTTGTTAATTTTAAAAAATATAAAAAAATATTGTATTATACTTTAGTAATAATTAGAAAAAGGTAAAGATCGTTAATTAATATTTAAAATGAATAGAAAAATAAAGTCATGTTATATATATATATATATATATATATACTATATTACAAATTGAATCTACAGGGACCCGTGCCCCTCAATTGAAAACATAAATTAACACTATTTGTATCTATTAATTATTCATATATAAACCACTCATGTAGTCTTCCACTTACCCACGTTGATTTTCTTCCTCATCCGCAATGGGTGGTTAAAAAAAAAGAGAATATATATATACATATATATACATATATATATATATATATATATTTGAATTGGTTTTAACGTATTTCATATTCTTTCACTTGCAACAAGCAGGCTCAAAAGATGCAGGGAAGAAAATGTTGTCGCGCCATGCAAACTATTGGATGGAAGGAGGAGTCACTAGATTTGAACCTTCCGCCGCCATATAAAGGCAAGAGTTTTCAACTTTAAGTGCTTGCCGACAGAGATGCATGCATTCAATCAGACATATTGAAAAATAGAAAGTGTCTGGACCTGAACTTACCACAAACTTACAAATTACATGAGATGATTTCTTATTTACAGATATCGATATGATTATATTAGCTATTTATAATTTCACTAGTGAGTATCCCGTGCGATGCACGACGAACTTGTTTTTTACAACCTTTTTTAAAACTTTATTTATAAATGCATTAGCTTGCTAACCATTTATATTAATAAATAATATTTTAACAACTATATTTATTTTTTGATATAAACAAAATAATAATTTTACTTATTTTTATTCATCATAATACTCAACTATTATTTTATCAAATTTATTGTCGTATACTGTCATTATTATTTATCATTTATAACACTTATAAAAGTAGAAGTCTTTATCTATATATATATATATAATGATAAATATTTAATATACATTAATATTATTTAGTTATGTTATTAATTTAAAAATATTTATGCAAATCCAAAATAAATATTGTGGCATATATGCATTCTATTCATTTTTAGAACTTGTTCTTTCTCATAACAATTAAAAAAATCACACACACACACACACACACATATATATATATATATAATTTTATGACATTGTTAAATATGTTAAGCCTAAAACTGAAATTAGCAATTAATTAGGCCGTATTATCGGTGATTTTAAGTATAGTATTGAATTTTATGATAGATGATATTAACTCAAAATTTTGCGTTTGATTTATTTCAAATCAATTGACTGTTTATGATTTATGAGCGGAATGGTTTGGGTAAAAATTTTGGTGTAGGGTATGAATTAATTAACTAAATATATGTTGGCATTATACTTTGGGTAAAACATATTGGCACGATATTCTGCTCCAAATAACATGTTCTGCAATTAATATAGCATTAGGATTAAAATATTAAAAATTATTTTTACAATTAAAAGATGGACTCATTGTTTATTTATATTTTAAAACATAGGTCGAACACGTATATATTTTTAATCAAATAAACACTATTTTATACATGAATTACTAATACTAGTTCATTGTTGAAATATGCAATCAGTCATGTATTTATTTAGTTTAGAATTTAAACGTTGTATTTTTTTGTGTAATTATATCATTGGAAATAATGTTGAGATTTTATAAAATCTAATGATAGTTTAATGGATTATTCCCATAGTATTGATTTATACAAAGGACAATCCAACAGTTTGTTGAAATATTCTATCTGACATATATTATTTAGTTTAGAATATAAATGACACATTTTTTTCCTATAGAATTGTATAATTGAAAATACAGTTGGGATTTTTAAAAATTTGGACGATATTATAACAAATTTTTTCCATAGTAGTTATTTATACAAAGAGAAGAAAATTGGTAGATGATTTTTATGAGCACTAGAATGGTATTTCTGAATCTATTAGAGTAAATGACAAATCTATCTATTAATCACAATTTAGATTATAACATTAAATTCGACTCATATTCGGCGATATATTAAAATTTGATGACTGATTTAATACTTTCAAAAATATATTAATTTATTGAAGTCGTGTGTTTGTATAAATTGAATCTAAATTTTTTTAAATAAATTGTGTGTCTGTTTAATTATGTTGTTATTGTAAGGAGATTGGATTCTTAAACTATGTACAATCGTCAAATTAATTTAAAGAATTCTAAGGAGATTGGATTCTTGAACTATATATAATCCTAAGGTTAATTTAAAGAATTCTTAAAATATAAATAATAAAAAATGATATTTTTTAGGATATATATTGAATGTTACATTTCTTATATAAAATGTGTTTGATTAATTATGTCCTTATATAAGAAGATTGGATTCTTAAACTATATAGAATCCTCATATTTTAAGATTGTTTTTATATTATAAAATTTGAATGACAAATCTTTTACGAAATAGAATCCTCTTATTTTATTTTTATTTTTTAGCAATAATGTATTTTTCAGATTTTGAAGGTCATATCAAAGAACTACACGACCCAGAAAACAATGACAGACTTGAACACTAATCGTGTGAATTAATTTGGTTTATTTTTCTGTTAAATAAAATAAAAATAGATATACAGATTCGTTGATACTGTATAAAAATTATAGTTTAATTTTGGTTCATGTTATTGTATGCAATTATTGGTTTAAAGTTTTGTAAGTAAATTTCATTTATAAATGTCTAATTGGATATGAAAGTGATTTTGAATATATTGCCAAGAATTACTTAGAATTTGATCTCAAACAGGATGTTTAATTGGATATGAAAGTGATTTTGAATATATTGCAAAAAATTATTTAAAATTGGATCTCCAATTTAAAAAATAATTGCCCATATTTTTAGGAAGTAAATTTAACACAATATATTTCTCAAATAACAGATTTTTTGAATTTCAATTCAAACTCTGAAAGTAATCGTCATTTTACTAAAAAAAATACTAACAGTAGAAACTCTAGAAATTTTAAACGGGAATTTATATTCTATTTTTTTAAATCCTTATTGCTATAATATATTAATAGATGTGTAATTTAGTATATGTATGGTTAATATATTTATTATTATGATTTTATTATATTAGCTATTTATGATTACATGTGGAATTTAGTATATGTGAAATTAATATATTTATATTTATAATCTATCTTTTATTTTGTCTTTTTATAGCAGGAGAGCAATTGAATATAAAAATTGAGAAGGACGATATATTTTTATCTTTTATTTTGTCTTTTGTCATCTATCTTTTATAATCTATCTTTTATTTTGTCTTCGTAATCTATTTTTATTTTGTCTTTTGGTAATCTAATTTTTATATTATCTTTTATTTTGTCTTTTGTAATCTATCTTTTATTTTGTCTTTTATATTTGACGCCTAAAGCCTGACAGTTACATAGACCTAATAATTAGGCCTCATCTATATCTATATATATATAATTATTGACAAACTTTAATAAATTTTATTAAGCTAGCAATTAATAATAATATGAGTTCATTTAATAAAAATAAATGTTCATTTAATAAAAATATGTTCACCATTTAATAATAATATTTAACTTTCAGTTGCACAATTTATTTTGACAAGTTTTATTTTGGATGATGCCCATTTCTGTAACGTCTTTTTATGTCAAGAAATACAAAATATTTTTTGGATATAAATCAATATTTCACAACCAATTAAGAATGACTACAAATATCTCAATTTTCTAGTGGAGTCATACAATAATAAAAAAATATTTTTTTGGATATTACAAAGATACATCAAATATTTTGAAAAATCAAATCCCAGAGTTACGAGTCGAAGAAGTATAACGATAATGATTTGTTGTGATGAGTATTCTGACGATAGAAAAATCACAAAAGTTGTATATAAAGAAGTGTTTAATAATATTTAGATTCATTTTTTTGAAATTATTTTTTTCTTATTTATTAAGTTATGTTTTTATTTTTTTCTATATTTTTAATTATTTTCTCTTCTATTATATTACTTTTCGTGCAAATGCACGGGGTAAAACTAGTATATATAATTGCTGGCAAGTTCCAATAAATTTTATTAAGCCAGCAATTAATAATAATATTAGTTCATTTAATAAAAATTTATAACTTTCAGTTACATAATTTATTTTGACAAGTCCCATTTTGAATGGTGCCCATTTCTACAATGTCTTTTTACGTCCTGAAATACAAAATATTTATATTTTTATTTTGATACTATATATTTTTTTATATTATATAAATACATATTTCACAATTAATGACTACAAATATCTCTATTTTCTATTGCAATCATACAATAATAAAAAAATATTTTTTCGAATATTACAAAGATACATCAAATATTTTGAAAAATCAAATCTTAGAGTCACGAGTCGAAGGGGTTTAACGATCATGATTTGTTGTTATGGGAATTCTGACGATAGAAAAAACCGCAAATATTGTATATAAAGAACTGTTTAATAATATTAATTTTGAGGGATTATGACCAATTAATTAGCTGAAAAATATTGATTTTATTATAACAATTGCTTATGCGATTTTAAAGAATCTTACTATGATATTTAAACAAAATAATTTATTTAAAAAAAATCGATTAAACAATTTGATTTTAGAATAAACAATTTGAACAAAAACTAACGGTTTTAGGCGGGGATGTTTGATGGCGGTCAGTAACAGTTTAAAAAAATGATTAATGATAGTCAGTAACGGTTTTTGGTGGAAAAGTGCCATTATGCATAATTAAATAAGTTGTATTTTTAATGTTTATCCAGCAATTATATATACTAGTATGCGCTCTGTGCATTTGCACATATGCAAATAAATATATAATATATTTGTATGCATATAGTATTAAAATTATAAGTTAGATAATAGTATTATATTTTTAAACGTGGTGCATTATAAGTTATATTTTTGCATATAATATTAATATTATAAGTTAAATAATAGTATTATATATTATTTTAAAAAAATTGATCATTGGTTAATATAAATAGTACATGACGATTTGATTTCATACGAATCACTATATTGATTGCATAAAATATAGTACATAATGTAATTTGGAGGGATCATGACCAATTAATTAGCTGAAAAGTTTTAAATTTATCATAACAATTTCTTATGCGATTTAAAGAAATTATACTATGACAATTTATTTAAAAAAACAATCTCTTAATCAGATAAAAATATTATAATATTAATTTTAGAATAAATAACTTGAACAAAACATTTTACGATATAATCCTTTATGTTTATGAAACTTTCATATATTATTTAGTGTAAAATATGATTAGTAATTTTAGTAATATTATAAGATTCAATAAAAATTATAATTAGTACTCAATTAATAATAAATTAATTTTTTTATCTTAATTAACCCAAAAAAACCCTAATGAAATATTTTATCATTAATGGGATAGAGTGGATAAATGCTACATATGTAAAATTTATTAGTTAATTTATTAGTTTTATTTAATGATTTGCCACATAGGTAAAATTAAATAAGTTTTATTTATTAGGTAAAATTTATTGCAAAGCTAGAAATTATATATACTAGTATTCGACCTTGTGAATTTGCATAGATGTAAATAAAGTATTATAAGTTATTTGTATGCATATAATATTGAAATTATAAGTTATATAATGATATTATATTTTAAAAATAGAGTATTATAAGTTATATTTATGCATATAATATTAGAATTATAAGTTAGATAATGATATTATGTTTTAAAATTCGATCATTGGTTAAAATAAATAATACATAATGATTTGATTGCATATGAATCACTATATTGATTGCATAAACTATAATAGATAATAAAATTTTTGTAATTTTGAGGGATCATGACCAATTAATTAGCAAAAAAAATAATAAATTTATAATAACAATTGCTTATGAAATTTTAAGGAATTTTACTATGACATTAAAAAAAATAATTTATTAAAAAAACAATCGTTAATCAGATAAAAAATATAGTGTTGATTTCAGAGTAAATAACTTGAAAAAAGAAGTATGACAACATAAATTTTTTTGTTTATGTAACTTTCATATATCATTTAGTGAAAAATAATTATTAATTTAAATAATAACTATTATATGATACAATAAAAATAGAATATTACTCAATTAATATAAAATATAACGGTTTTTGTTTTAATTAACCAAAGAAGTGCAAGGATGTATTTTATCATTAATTAGATAGAGTGGATTAATGTATTAAT
>BKCP01000001.1:2696818-2727991 GCA_008636005.1 Striga asiatica
TTTTTTTTTAAACAAAGTTCATTTTGCTTGTGTGATATTGGACTTTCAAAAAATACATTAAAGATTTGGAATGAGAGGTGCAACAAGAGTTGAAGATTATTTCAATCATATGAATTTTATGTTTACGTTATTAAAAAAAATAATATATATATATATATATATATAATTTATATTTACTTGAAATAGAAACTAAAATCTTGTTGAAAAAATATAAAATTATTAAACTTGGTAATATTTTTAAAAAAATTAAAAAAATACCGCCTCTAGAAATTAATTAATCAATTTATGGTATAAAATAGACAAAATTAATAAATCCGATTTTGGTATAAAGTGGATGATTTTATTTGATGTATATGATGACCATTTTTATTTTTTGTAGCAAATGTATTGTTATTAATAAATGTATGAATTTATGATATAAAGTGCGCGAATTATTTTGGTATAAAATGTCCGAATTTTTATGGTATGATTTTAATTTTTTTTTTTCATAGGATAGAAGTGTATATAGAAATTTTAAAAACAAAATAAGTGGTATGAATTTTACTTGGTATGAGTATTAAAGTAGAATTTTAGATTGATTTGTTATAAAATCAAGGTGATATGATTCTCAAATTTTAGCATATTCCCTTAATAACTTGCGATACAATATTGATGATAATTCGACAAATTGGTATGTATTCCTTTTTTTTTTCCCAAAACGACAGAGGAACTATTATAAATTTAAAATATGTAATTTAATTCTAGTGAATTATTTTATAAATTTGAAAGATAAGGTATAGACAACAAATTTAGAAAATTGCTAGATAAATATATATATATATATATATATATATATGTGTGTGTGTGTGTGTGTGTGTGAAATCTATGAGATTTTTTTTGTGTAGCCCAAATTTATATTCTAAATTTAAAAGTCAAATAAGTAATTATTTATAACTTACAGGTCAATATTAACTTGGATATAAATTATATAGTCAATTATTTATAGTTTAATAAATTACTCAACTACTTAAATTTTTTGATTTGGATTGTTTATACAAAAATAAATTTATTTTAATAAATGGAACGACTTAAGTTTTATAATTGTACTTATTATCACATCAAGTTTTAAATATAAGATAAAATTTTATCAAAATAATTATTTTATTGAATCACATTGTAGTCAAATCAAATTTATGAATACACATTGTAAAATGACACTTATTTTGAAATAAACATAATGTAATTTATTATCAACTACATGCACTGTACGGGTTGTGTACTAATTTTAAATCAACATGTTTTATATAATGTTGCACAATTTTATACGAGGAACAAAAATAAGTAAAATTGTTATTTTTCTTATATCAAGGAATAAATATATGTACAAAAATCAAGTTTATTAATTAGTTTATGGCTAGCGCTAACAGACTCAGGTTTAATGTTTCTACAAAAAAGTGACGCTAATGAAAATAAGTGAAAAATAAATGATTCAACTCTATTATTTTTTAGGGTTCAATGGACAAGCTCTATGGAAATGATTCGATTAATATCTCTGTTCCCGTACATCGGTACATAACAGACAAGCTCTATGGACTCTAAGAAAATTAATTATTTAATATATCTGTCTCGTGCATCGCACGGGCTACGGACTAGTATATATTGAAAGAGGTTGATGAAATAATCCAAAATAGTAACTTTGACTTTAAATTAAATATTTTGACTTACTATTAAAGGAAATATAGCAAAATTACTTTATTATTTGTTAAAAAAATGAAAATCAAATAATACATACCTGTTGTAAATCATGCAATTCGATTAATAGCATGTCTTTCTTCTAAACGATAGATAATATAAAAATCAAAATGTACAAATGTGCGAATACACAGCCCCTAGCTGAATGGAACATCCAACAGCTGAAAAAGTGGGAGGACAGGTCAGAAGACCACCTAGAATCCTGACACTAGCAAAGCTAGAATAACAACACTCGCAACTACACTAAAACCAACTACACAAACAAAAACAGAAACTACGAAAAAAGATCCCACCAGGATAATACTCAAGCGTCCGATCCCAACAGGATAATAAGTTGACACTCGCGCTCACAGGGGCCAACGGCCCAAACCTAAAACACAAATACAAACACAAACACAGACATAGACATCCCAAACCTAAAACACAAATACAAACACAAACACAGACATAGACATCACAAAACAAGAACAACAAAATAACTAAAAATAACAACATAGCCCTTCCTTAGCATACGAATAGGCCCAACCAATAGTGAACAATCGACACAAGAAAGATTTCAAGCCCGACAAACCACTACCGAAACTGCACAACTGCCTATACAGTAGCCGAAACCGAGCCCCGAATCGACCCGTCTTCAAACGAGAGAAAAACTGCCAGCCCCCACGCCATCCCCACCCGAACCCGTCTAACCCCACTAGCCGAGCTCAAAGAACCAGGTCCCCCGCCGCCTAACACCACTAGACGAACAGAAGAGGGTCAGGGTGGCTCGATCACCGTCGCAATTGGAAAGGCCGCAGCAACTGGAGTCCCGCCCCACCCGTTGACTCACGCTCCACCTAACACCACCACAGATCTCCGTCGACCAGCCCAGGCCCCACTAGAAGAGGCGAAGCCCCGCCGGAAAAGGCAGAGCCCTAGAATCGCTGACAAGGTGAAGATTGAAGTATAGCATGTCTTTCAATATAAATAAAGTGGTATTAATTTTGAAAGTTATTTTGTCATAGTTCTCGCAATAAAAATTCAATTCTTCATACTAACTACAAATCACAACAATTCCTTATTATTTTGGTAACCAACCATACAACATGTCTTGAAAAACGTTTATTCAATAGGTTTTGCTTTTCGAAAATGTTAATTTGAATGTGCACGATAAAATTACAAATATAATTATAAAATAAAAATTGAATTTCAATTATAGAAATTTTATTATGATATATCACAATGTTACAGTGGAAGCTTATTTATCAACATTAATAACAAATCACGGTAATTTCTTATCCATTTGGTAACCAACCATATACCAAATTTTTATCGTATCTTCAAAAAACCATTTAATCAAGATGATTAGTTTTGAATCCTTTGATTTATTAATAATTATATTATCATAAACTATAAGAAAAATAAAACAAGATTGACGTAGTTAAAATATAATATTTTTTTTAACTTCAAAATAATATTTATTACATTTTTTTCAATTAAGTGTTGGTTATAACATTTGTCACAATTTTTTAACTTTAGCATAACTTATTTAGAAATCGAAATATTATATTGTAACAAGGTATGATGAGTAAGAGAAAATGGAGAAAGAGAAAAGTATCATGTGAGAGCAAGTCCAATGTTGCGCTATAATGCTCATCTACTTCAGAGTTGTGAGAAAAACTTGATCCAATGTTGCGCTATATTTTCTTACTACTCTGAAGATATGAACAGTATCACACTACATGTAGTGCGACACTGTTCATTGCGCTACAATTTTTGTTTTATTTTTTATTTTTTTTTAAATGATTTTTATTCAATATATTATTTTCACAAACTACACATTAATAAAATTATTTATTTTGTTAAAAAAATTTAAATTTTTATTTTATTATTATATTTATATTTTATTTTTTTGTAATAATATATTTCGTGTAGAGTAAAATATAGCGTGAACGACTGAAGATGAAAGTTAAATTTTGGCATTCTCTACTCCAGAGTAATGTAAACTCCAAACCAGAGAAGAGCAGAGCATTGGAGTGGTCTGGGTATTATTTATTGATAATGTCTGAATATGCTAAATTATTATTATCTTTAATTAAAAACAGAAACTGAAAATTACAACTATTTTATAACGAGTGAAATAAACATATAACCCATATATTAAATTATTATATATCATAAAATAAAAGAACAAAAATATTAATATTCAAAACTATTTTTGTACTAATCAATATTTCTTCATTTCTTTAATATGTTAATTTATAATTATTGTTTGTGCATCGCACGACTACGTACTAGCTTAAATTTGAAAGATGTACACCTGTTGGAAAAAACATCTGTCACTTAACCCAACGATAGCCTTACTCTATGGTACTCAAAATCTTCTAATTATAATAAAAACTATAATAAAAACGCCACCAACTTGCTGTGCTTCGAGTTAGATTTATCTACACTCACACTACATGACAGCTGACAAGTGACAAGCATACAAAACTGTATGAAGCCAAAGGGCATACACCTCCTTATTTTCAGTATTTCATGCTTTCTTTGTTTTAAACTTTTAATTAACAAAACAGTGTCGTTTTGTTAAGTGACTGTACGTTTGAACATTTTGGCCGCGCCTTTGAATGAAAAATTTTAGATATTTTGAATTTGTCTCTTTCCTATACATATTTTTCAACACTATCCATAATAATATATACACATATCATATCCAAATTGCCATTTATTTAACCCGAAAAAAAAAAAATTAACCATATGCATTTCATTTTCACCCAAAACTAGCACCTTTTCACGTCCTATAAATTCACACATCCATAGTTGATAAACCCATCCATCATCTTTACTTGTTCACACTAATAATTAATTTCAAAAACCAATGGCCAAAATTCCCCTACACTCCCCATTCACAACACTCTCAATCTCAATCCTTCTCCTCCTCCTCCTCCTTCACACTAATAGAGTCTTGTCCGAATCAGACCCATCAATATCAAACGACACACTACCTTCCAGTATTTGCAACGCCACCCTTTATCCAGATGTATGCGTCGACGTTCTTAATGGATCAGACACAAACACCTCCATACCAGGCATCCACAATTACAGTCGTATTTCCGTCGACAAATCCCTCTCGTACGCCCAAAGATTCTACGCCCTCACCCAAAGATACGTCAAGAGGCACAAAAACCTAACCTTCACAGCCCTCCGAGCCCTCAAGGACTGTGAATTCCTCGCGCAGTGCAACGTCGATTTCCTAATAAACTCGTCCCAAACCCTTAACTCATCATCCCAAATGCTCCCCGAGCACACAGTCGACGATGTACATACCCTACTCAGCGCGATACTGACAAACGCCGAGACGTGCATCGAAGGCCTCCAGCTGAATGCCTCTGCATGGGGCGTTCGGCCGGCCAAATTCCTGGCTCAGCTAGCCAACGACACGCGGCTTTACAGCGTGTCGTTGTATTTGTTCGCGAGAGGTTATGTTCGAAAGACAAAGAGGCGGACGCAACGTCACAGAAGTTTTCTGGCCCGTTTTTTCAAGATAAATAAGCAACTCAAGTCGAGTGACGGGCGGTTCAACTTTCGAATGTCGGAGAAGAATAGGAGAATCTTCCGGACGGCGACCAACCGGAGGCTACTTGAGGCGGCCGACAATAAAATCAACGTTAGTGATATCGTTATCGTTGACCAAGACGGGAACGGGAACTTTAGCACGATTAACGATGCATTGGCGGTTGCTCCGAATAATTCGGACGGGACAAATGGCTATTTCCTTATATACATAAAGGCCGGGGTGTACGAAGAGTATGTATCCGTGCCGAAGAACAAGAGGTACCTAATGATGATCGGAGACGGGATAAACCAGACGATTATCACCGGAAACAGAAGCGTCGTCGACGGATGGACGACTTACAGTTCTGCAACTTTTGGTGAGTAGTATATATCTCCAATGTACATGCAGTTTCTAATTAATTAAGATATATATATATATATGTATATATATTTCAGTCATTGTAACCAATAATTATTCGGCAGTCGTGGTGGCCCCCAATTTCGTGGCGTCCGACATCACCGTCCAAAACACGGCAGGCCCCGAAAAGCACCAGGCAGTTGCCCTCCGAAACGGGGCCGACCTCTCGGTGTTCTACGAATGCAGCATCGAGGCTTACCAGGACACACTGTACGCCCACTCCCTCCGACAGTTCTACCGCAACTGCGATATCATCGGCACGGTCGACTTCGTCTTCGGCAACGCGGCCGCCGTTTTCCAGGAATGCAGCCTCCGGCCGCGCCTCCCGATGTTCGGACAGTTCAACGCCATTACTGCCCAAGGCAGAACCGACCCCAACCAGAACACGGGCATCTCTATCCAGAATTGCACAATTCAGGCAACCGATGACCTGGCGGCCAGAAATTTCACCGTCAAGACATACCTCGGCCGGCCATGGAAGAATTTCTCGAGGACGGTTTACATGGAGTCGTTTATGGATACGTTGATTGACCCGGCCGGGTGGAGCCCGTGGGTCGGGAATTTCGCGCTCAGCACCTTGTACTACGCCGAGTTCAACAACACGGGACCCGGGGCCAACACCAGCGCTAGGGTCACATGGCCCGGCTTTCATGTCATCAATCAGACGGACGCCCTGAATTTCACGGTGTCCTCGTTTTTGCAAGGGGATAATTGGATTCCGCGCTCGGGAGTGGCCTACTACGGAGGCCTTTAACTTATTACTAATTCTCAGAATAATCACATAATAAATCCAAACTCATGGATATTTTAAGCACTCACTGTAATCTACTTTGTTTCATATAATAAATCCAAACTAATGGATATTTTAAGCAAGGATATATCAAAAGATCAGAAAAAGGAACATGAGGCCTTAGCTTACTCTTTCGCAGCAATTTTCTACAGATTATCAGTCATAAGTTTATAACTCATAAACCTCAAATGCCCATACATATACAATTTATGTTATGAGGCTTGTTCAGGCTATTTGCATATTGCATCTCAGCCTATCTTCATTATACTCCATTATCCATATATCAAAACTCAGGAAATATTCACAAAGATACGTCCAAGTCCTTCGCGGACACAATCCAACCCACTCTTCTAAAACACAATTTATTTATATCTCTTAAAAGAAAAGAAAAAAAATCGTAAAACAAACATCACGAAAACGCGAAATATGCGCCGATGACCACTTTCTCTGCGCCTCCTTAATTCGCTTTAGTTTTGATAATGTTTGAGGTGGCGGACAATATGTTCTTGAGGAAAGAATTGTATTCTTTTAGATTCTTGGACAGCTGGACTTCGTCCCCGTTTTTGTTCTCCGCCTTCTCCTCCACATTGCTTGCCTTTAGCTGCGAGTCACATACGTCGATGTCTGACATGGCAGCCTCGATGAATTTCTTGGCGTCCACGTAAGCATTCCCCAGGACAGCATTGATGGCATCCTCGATCAAGTCATCGAGCGGGTTGTATTGGTCGAGGCAATCGCTAAGTGCCGACTGGAGAAGAGGGGACACGTCCGAAAGCGTCACTTTCTTCATGTCGGCTGTTAAGTTAACCGCTTGGTCCTCAACGAACCTGGCCAGATTTTGGGANNGCATGAAAACAAAATTCCCACCAGTTTTGTTGCAAATTTACATAATTTTCCCCAATATAACACAGGCCGGTTTGAATCAGAAAGTACAATCATAATATAAACTACGACTAATCTAGCATTTATGCAGCTAAACTCTGAAATCGCAAAAAATGAGAGATTCAATTTGATCCCTAAATGAAAAACCCTAATTCCCAAATTCAGCACAGGCCTGTTTGAATCAGAGAGTACAATCAAAATACAAACTACAGGTAAATTTAGCATTTCTGGAATTAAACTCTGACATTGGAAAGATGAGAGAAATTCAATTTGATCCCCAAATGACGAACCCTAATCCCCAATTCAGCACAGGCCTGTTTAAATCAGAGAGTACAATCAAAATACAAACTACAACTAATCTAGCATATACGCAATTAAACTCTGAAATTGCAAAAAATGAGAGAGGTTCAATCCGATCCCCAAATGAAGAACCCTAATTCCAAATTCAGCACAGGCATCAGAGTACAATCAAAATGCAAACTAGAACTAATGTAGTATTTATGCAATTAAACTCTGAAATTGCAAAAATGAGAGAGAAATTTAATTTGATCCCCAATAGAGAAGCCTAATTGTACTTGAGGGTGAAGAAAGCGAGGCCGTTGGCGTCAGCCTTCTGGTGCGGCGGCGCGGATTGCAGCGTGGAGATGCACTCCTTCTCGAATCCTCCAACGCCGCGGCACGCGGTTTGGATCAGAGGATCGCCGGAAATAACCGCTAGTTGGTTGCCGAAGCTGAGATGGAGGCGGAGGAGGGGAATATTGGCGGTGGCGGTGGCGGTGGCGCCGACGAGGCTGAATCCAATGACGACGGCCGATAGGAAAATCAACAACCTTCGCGACATGGTGGCTGGGAATGAATATCTTCTGTTATTCCTTGTACGATGAGGAAGACGATGAAATGAGGGACGAAGGACATGGGTTTTCTTCTCCAAATTGGGGGATTTTTGGCTTGAGATTCAGTGGCGGGAAATTTTGGGTCTCCATGAAAACAGGGCTACGCATCAAACAGAGCTCGTTTGTTTGCGAGTGGAGTAAGCTGAGCCGCTGAGAATATAACTGCACCAAGACCGTGTTTGGGACTTGTAAGATGAATAGATGATAGATTTTTCCCTTTCTTTATTATTTTTTCATTTATATATTTTGTGTAATTTTTTTTCTTTTTTCATTATATTCTTTAATAAATGTAGTTATTATGTTAAATTACTTCGTGTCTTTTATTTATTGATGTATTATAATTTTCTTTTATAATTTTAAAAATATTAAAATAATATCATATGAATAAAATTTACACAATTTTCTTTCAACGCAATAACATCTTCATTTAACAAATTTATTAATAATAGAAAAAAATATGTGGTAAATGGTGGATGAACAAGGATTAACACAATGAATTTATTTTCAATGACTTACAATATAAATTGAAATTTCTTGTAAATATAAATTAATGTTTTAGTAAATTCGTAAATTTTTGTAAATACTTGATAAATGTTGGTGTACTGTTTATATTTTATTAATTATATAACAACAATAATTTAAATAATAAATATGTATAAAACAATATATCTAACTAAATTACATTTGTAATATTAAAATAATTGGAACAAAAAGAAATATTTTGTAAAGTAAAATGTAGTGCGAACGGTTGAAGATGAAATTTATTTTTGTTCACTTTACTATAAAGTAGAGTAAACTATGCACTAGAGTTGAGATAAGGGTTGGAGATGATGTAACTTGTAACTAGAGTTGCTCTAACCAGTTATTCGCAACATAGCTCAATTGGTCAGTTCAACTCATGAAAACTCGAGTTTCACTTGTTCGATTACTTAAATGAGTTAACTCGAACAATTAATCGAGATAGTTTATTAAACAAACAAGCCTAGCTCGTTCGCAAACTAACTCATTTTTTTATTATTATGATAGATTTTGAACTAACACAAATTGGAGAACAAAGTGTTCAGCTCGAATAATACTCTTACTTAGAACTTAGGAGCCGTTTTCGGCCTGAAATATCGAGCACATTCTTTTCACATTGAGAAAGGAGCGCCCTTTATAGATGGTTATGAACACTTTATAAGACAACCACAATTTTTTTCGCGTAACTTTATCTACACTCATCTCTCTCTTGCATGATGTTGAAGCAAGGTGAAAGATCACTTCAAGGACCCGTCAGAGATTCAATAACGAGACTTGCAAATGTTTTAACTCACAGCCTATAGAGCTAGTTCTTTTGTTATCCATTTTTTTTTTTTTTTTGTGTGTGTGTTCTGAAGACAATCAAATGCAGACTTATTTCACTTATGCACCACAAATAACTCTCGTCTGGTCCAAAACAAAGCACACAATTACTTTGAAGCACCAAAGCACATGAACTATTAAAGGCAATGCTTTCGAATAAACAAAACCTTTAAAAGCTAAAGATGATTCACTTAAACAGAAACTTCTCCAAAATCTTGTAAAAGTAACCAAAACAAACAAACGATGGGCAATACAGTTCAAGGGCATCGGACAATACTAAGGGATACAGTATCCCACATCGTAACTCAACAAACATGGAATCAAACTTCAACATAAAATCTAAAAATAACATTAAACTCTGAAACCACGGCTCTTTCTCCTTCCTCTGGCTCGCTCAAACTTCCTTCCCTTAGATCGCACGTATGGCTTGGTATGACTGTGCGGGACACCAGGAGCTGGGCCAAAGTGCTTGACAGCTTCACGGGCATTGCGTGAACCTCTTAAGAGTACCTGTTGAAGAAAAGTATTAGAGAAAGAAAAACACAGTAATTCAATAACAAAACAATATTTCAAAATCAAATTCAGCAACACGAAATGACATATTCAACTAAACGAATCGAAATAACATTTACAGCTATATTTCAGGACCTCAATTACCTTCTTTGAGAGAGTATGATATGAAGAGAACGAAGGGCAAAAGTAAAATATTAAGTAACAACACACAGTGAACATTCATAGAAGAGTTCCCATCAGCACAAGATAATGACTTCACGCAGCTCACAAGATCATATGAATGGACAGAGACAGGTATTCTATCACCACGACAAAAATATATCAAGTTAAGAACCAAACATGCATAAATGTATAAAGAAATATAGTGTCTACAGAGCAACATACTAACTTCACAACACACATTAGAGCTACAAGTTCAGATAAAGGCTAAAAACATAAACAACTGAAAAAAAAAATAGCAAAAAGGAAAAAGATCATTACAGTGTTCTGCCCTAGAGGAGCCCTGAGAGCAAGCTGGTCAAAAGTCAAGCATTCTCCTCCAGCCTTCTCAATCCTAGCCCTGGCAGTCTCAGTGAACCTGAGAGCAGTAACCTTCATAGCAGGGATTTCACTAACACGAATATCATCGGTCACTGTCCCAACCAACACAGCAATTTGATTCTCCTGCAGACAATACAATCATATGCACATTTCAAAACACAATTATATCAACAACCAAATAATCCCTCTCAAGCCACTGTTAGAACTTCAAGGAAAAAAACCCAGTTTCTGCTTTGTTACAAGAAATTCCACCAAAAGCAAACTAGAATGTATATACAAGATTTATTCCCCCCTAATCCATCCATCAACCATTTTCCATATTAGCTACGAAACCTTAATTTCCTTCAAACAAACAACTCAAAAGAGAAGCATCCATAAAATCAAAGATGGGCATCAGTTATAATTGAAATCTCAAAACATAGACTATTCAAATTCAATCATATATAAGCAAAGGATCATCGCACCTTGCCCTTCATGTGGGCAGCGAGACGTGAGAGAGACAGCGGGGGCCTGTTAACCCTGCTCATGAACAGCCTCTTCAGAACCACTGCATTAAACCTGCTCCCAGTCCTCCTCACAAGAAACCGATACAACTGCCACACAGTAAACGTTTCATATCATCAGATCAATTGTTTCATAATCTCGAGCATCTAAAAGAGAGTTTAAACATCGCAACTTAGAGAGAAAAATGAGACCTTGACGAGGAGTTTCAGGTAGATATCATTAGATTTAGGTGCGGTGCGCTTGGTCTTCTTGCTCTTACCTCCTGCGACTAAATCGATACCCTGCAATTAAAGCAAAACGCAAGAGGAAAAGGTTTCAGCCGTGGCCGGTGATTGGGGAAATAAAAATTGTGGATCGGATTAGGAAACGGCGTCATACCATGGCTCCGGCGGCGGCTTGCTGCACCAGCTGTTGTTGGAGCGATGATGACGAGAAATTAGGGTTGCCGAGTGAGGGAGTTATATGGCATTTGTTTGATGTTTTTATGGGCCTAGAACCATATATATGCCCAGCCCATTAATGGTTAAAATGACTTATTTTATGGGCTAGACCTTAGACACTAGTTGATATAAATTTTCTCTTGGGCTTGGGAAATGATGTTGTTCAAAATTATCATACCACTAGTACAACACTCGTGTATTATACAATTGTTTGTTAAAATAATTATTCTAAAATATAAAATTAATGGGAACAAAGAGTTTTAAATTTAATTTTTTTGACAAAAAATATATTATTATATATTTTAGAACGATATTTGTTACTTTTACGACTTACATGTGTTATATTATAATAATTTTACTAACTTATATTATATAACTACTTTAAACATAAATATATTAATTTATAAATAATTTTATTTTTAAGTAATATTAATAAATATCTTTATTATTATTAAAAAAAGAATATAATTATTTAATTTATAAATACAATGTGGATGTCAAATCGAAGTTTATCAATAGATGATTATTTTGATATATTATATATGTAAAACTAATAAGAAAATACAAAAATTATTAACTTTTAAAATACATTTACAATGCAATGGTTATAATAGGAAATAATATTAAAATGCAATCAATACATTTAAAAATGACCATAAATAATCAACTTATTTATGGATAATACGAATCTAATTATTTTTTGATGGGAAGTAAATTAAAATCTATCCAAAACAAATAATGAAGTATGAAATTTTGTCAAATAGGATCCCGAAACATGCGAGTCTGTCAGGCTCAACACATTCAGTAATTACATATAAGGGGGATTTCTAATTTCTCATTACCTCTCATATATTAAATGAAGAGATTTAACTTAAATGTAAAACTTATGTACTGAGTCTCATTAAGCTCGAGTTCGAGCCCTTAATGAGCCGAGCTCGTTTTTGCTTTTTAATTAAACGAGTTTGTAATCTAGTTTGACCTTGGCTCATCGATTAGCGAGTCGAACTATAAAAATTTATTTATTTATATACATATGTATACTAGTATGTATCCCGTGCGATGCATGGGACAGAGATATTAAATAAGTTATTTTCACAGATTCTGTCCGTTTAAGTCTAAAAAGCAATAGGGTTATCATCTATTTTTCACCTCATTTAATCAGCGTTAAGTCTAAAAAACAATAGGGTTATAATATATTTCTCACTTTTAATAGCGTTGTTTTTTAGCCAGGACATTAAATATGAAAATGTTAGGGCTAGCTTGTAAAATAATTAATATATTATCTCACTAACACATTTATATGTATATAAATTTAATTTTAGTATATATATTTATTTTTTGATATAAGGAAAAATAACAGTTTTGCTTATTATTGTTCACCATATAATACTTACTTAGTATTTTATTATAAACTTTGTTGTCATATAATATCATTATTACTTATAAAAGTTATAGAAGTTGTACGTATTCTGTTTCTTTTTATTTTATAATGAAAAATATTTAATGCACGTTAGTATTATTTATTTATGTAATCAATTTAAAATATGTACATAAAACTAAAATTAGATAGTGTATAAATACTTTACAAAATATACACACATGTTTTTTCATAATTTAATTTGTTATACTAATTAAACAACTTTAATTTAGCAAATGTCAAAAACTCAATCCCTTCTACAATCAAATTTTAAGGATTTATAGTTTATTTAGCATACTCTGCAGTGAAAAAAATATTTTAGAATAATTTCATTATAGAAAGAAATCAAAATAAGAAAATAATAAAAAAATAATTATGGTTGCCAATAATATAAAAATAAATTCTAAAGACCAATTAATATATTTCTATTTTAATTTTTGACCATTAGTAAAACTATTTAATGTATATGGTTATGATCTCTTAAATGGTAAATTATATTAATTTGGAGAATAATTTATTTTTTATATATAACGAAATAAAGCTGAAGAAATAATTATATTGGTAAAGATTAATTCACAACTTGATTTTGCCTGATTAATTGGAAGAAAAAATTCTACCTAACTTGTTATGATTTTCTATAATTATTTTTGAATAAAAAGTGAATATTTGTGAAAAAAATTAATGTTATTGTTAGAACTTGAAATATGTTGTAATATTTATCTTTATCAAAATATTATCAACTTGAATCACGGAAAATCAATCTTGTAATTTATTATAATATATATCAATAAAATTATTGCAGATATTAATAAAATTATTTGATGAAACAATATTATTTATCATATCTGGTTTGATCTTATTTCAAAACATGTATATAGAAGCAATTAATGAATATATTAAAAAAGTTTCCAAAAAAGATATTTATTAAATGCTCCCAAAAATTTTGACTATTATTTTTAGTAAATAGTTATTATTATTATATATATATATATAGATATATATAAATCCTCTTAACGAACCGAGTGAGTCCAACTCGTTAACTAAATTAACTCGAGCATGACTAGTTTATCACACGAGTTGAGTCAAGCTCACAACCAGCTCATTCATTTAATAGATGTACTTCTAGTGGTTCTCAAATTGTAATTTTGTATGCCATTTGTTCATGTTTAGTATTGTTGTGTCTAGTGCTTTGTAATTATATTTGGAGTAACTAATGTAGATTTGCATATTTATTCATTTGTGATATGATTCCTTAGTTATAAATTTTTTATCAACTTAAAATGAAAATATCCTCATAATGTAATAATTTTTTAGATTATCGTCTATCTTTTATGTGATATATCAAATTAATAATTTTTTTATTTTGAATTTGATAATAATACCACATGTATTAACAAAAATAATCCATTTATAAATAAAAAAGTAAATTATCTAATTAACTTTAATTGGAAAACAATAAAATTATTATTTATTAATTAAATAAATCCATGATCGTAACTTAGAAAATCATTACTATAATATAGAACCAGTAATTTTTTAGTTGATGAGTATTATTTTAAACAAAGACATAATTAAAAAAATATTTGAAAAAATAGTTTTATTTATTTATTTTTTAAATAATACAAATTTCAACAATAAAGTTAGGATGATAGTTGTCATTGCAATAGATTAGCTAATATTTGACCTTATTCGCATTAATTTTTTCGTCTCAAAACTCTCTATTGTTCCACCGAACATCCTCACAATTTCACTCTGCAACATCGATCAAAACCACAAACTTCAACCATGAGTGCACTCACGCGCCTCCTCCTCGCTCTCTCGCTCGCCGTCATCTACTCATCCACGCAGCCGCTCTCCACTGCTGCGATCCATCCGACAGTGTACGAAGCTCTGGAATCGTACGGTTTCCCCGTGGGCCTCCTCCCCAAGGGAGTCACGAGCTACGAGCTGGACTCCGCCACCGGCAAATTCTCCGTGCACCTGAACTCCTCCTGCAGCTTCACCATAGACGGGTACGACCTCAAGTATAATCCGACGATCGCCGGAACGATCTCGGTGGACAAGATCAAGGATCTGAGCGGTATTCAAGTCAAGGTGCTTCTCTTTTGGGTGAACATCATCGAAGTCACTAAGGACGGCGACCAGATGGAGCTTTCGGTCGGCATCGCGTCGGCGGATTTTCCGGTGGATAATTTCTACGAGAGCCCGCAATGTGGTTGTGGATTTGACTGTGTGAACGGGGTCAAAAGGAATGGGAAATTTGGGTTCGAAAGGCTTGTTCCTCTTGCGGAGGCATGAATTTTGCAGGTAATTGAGTGGGTTTTTAACTTTTTTTTACCTTCATCTCTCTCAACATCACTGCTTGAGCTGTTGAATGACCCATGGGAAAGTGCCTTGTGTGTTTCTGGCTAAAAATAGTTGAACTTGTAGGGTTTTATTTCGTGGAGTGAACTGTTGATTAATTGGAAAATAGGGCTTCAAATGAGCCGAGTCGAGTCGAGCATTGACCTTATTGAACCGACTTTTTCAAGCTGCTTCCATTGCTGCTTGAGCTCAAGATGGACCTCGACTTTTTAAGGCTTGGCTTGATTCATAAAGAGTATACAAATGCTCAATATGGACTCGAATTTCAATACAGCTCGAATTTCGCTCGGCTTGAATTTTGAATAAAAGTTTTCTCTATTCAAATAAGATTTTTTCTTAGTCTCTGGCTAGAGTTTAGCTCAAGGGTTGCTTGAATTGCTCGAGGTAAGGTATTTAGGTAAATTACACTTATGCTCAAGTGGCTCGTCGAGCACTCCAGCTTATAACATGTGGGCTCGAGTTTGACTCATGCTCAGTAAAACTCGAGCTCGAACTCGAGCTCGAGCTGACTGCCGCTCGAGAGCGGGTTGATTTGTTTGCATCCTACATGAAACTATATGAGTTTTAGGGGAGTCTTTGGAAATAATTGGAAAACGGTTTGTAAGCTTTTTGCTTGAAAAGAGTGGTTCTTCGGTGTTTTCAAATGCTGACTTCGAATTCTTGAATTCTGCATAATCTAAAAGTAATGAAATATGACTTAGGCTTCTGATTAGGTTGTTACACAAATGAAGCACTTTTATGATTTATTCACCAGATGCTTAAACACTCTAAGTTTAACTCAATCCAATTTTCAGTTTCTAGTTGCAAGTACACTTTTGCCTTTGGTAAATAAATCTTGGGAAAAAAAAATTTTAACCTCCCAAAGTATGCCATTTTTTTGAGTTTGCCATAAATTTTTTTTTTTTTTTTGGACAATTTGCCTCCCAATGTAATCGAAACTGACAACTTGCCTCCTCGATTAAAAATCATAATATGGCACAAAAGAATAAATTTTATATTAATCTTTAAAATTGATTTTTAGGACTTTTAAAGCCGATGACGAGACGAACAAAATGAGATATGATTTGTCGAATTTTGAAAATTGATACCTCTATAATCGATCCACGAAAATAGTAGGAGAACGTGTGTATAGAAAAAATTTCAATTCAAGTTTTCTGATAATCAAGATATTCGATTTTCGATTGGAAGGTGTCATTTGAAAGCTAGTAGGACAAATTTTATAACGCGTAAATCTTATGAAAATCCAACGATAAGTATTTTGAAAACTACTGATCAATAGTTAGTTTTTTTTAGGCTACTAACCTAAATTCGATCGTTGGATTTTCATAAGATTTATTTCGATACAAAACTTGTCCTTCAAGCTTTCAAATGACACCTTCCAATCGAAAATTGGATATCTTGATTATCAAAAAACTTGAATCGAAATTTTTTCTATAACATACGTGCTCCTGCTATCTTCGTGGATCGATTTTAGAGGTATCAATTTTTAGAAATCGATAAACCATACCTCATTTTGTTCGTCTCGTCATGGGCTTTAAAAGCCCTAAATCAATTTTAAAGATTAATTTAAAATTTATCATTAATTGAGTTAAAAACTCTTTTGTGTCATATTAGGGTATTTAATCGAGGAGGCGAATTGTCAGTTCAATTACATTGAGAGGCAAATTGTCAAAAAATAAGTTTTTATGGCAATCTCAAAAAAAAAAAAAAATTGGGGAGGTTAAAAAAAAAATTCCCATAAATCTTCGTGAATTTTGAAAGTTTTTTCCGAAAAAATACCTTAGTGTTATACATATCTAACATTTGTGTGCAATTTCTTACATTTTGAAATGCATGTGGATTATGAAGCTGTCTACAAGGAACTTCGTCTCACCAGAGAACCTCATAGGACATGTCTTCTGGATGTCTGGCTGTGGCATGGTATCATCATTATCTGTTATGCTCTTTATATCATCGAAACTGGCTGTGGCATGGTATCATCATTATCTGTTATGCTCTTTATATCATCGAAACTTCTGTTCTGTAGCTACTTCTGTTTAAATGGCACCCACAAATCATGAAAATGTTAAATCGGCTTTTTTCTTCACAGAGTTTTTTGTTGTGAAAATAGAGCCCTTCGAGTTTTATTTATCATTGGCACATATATTATGAACTCAAATGATATTGGGTAAGGGAAAATCGGAGCATGTTGAAACTCGAGTGTACATTATAATATGTAATGGGATGAACTAGTTTGGTGCATCATCATCAGTATAGACTATTTGATTTCATCAATGTTTTTATCGTCATACTACATTAACCCCGTGAAATATTCTTATACTGCTGATGAATGAGTGGGCTTAATTTGCCTGCAATTGTAGCACAACGCATTGCTTTAAATGCAATTCGTGAAATTTTTCTTGGGACTACTCTTTGATATATTAGGAAAATCAGCAAATACGCATTACACTTCAAGTAAATTTGACATTGTGTGGCACCGAATGCATGCAGAGATGAGTGTATGTGCTTGCAACTCATCGTCGTCCTCTGCAGCTGTATTCATATTTCTATGATTTTATTTATTTATTTATTTATTTTAGCTGCCTTGTGTTGAATTTATATGCTTCAATCTGTTTTACCATAGCCCTTTGAAGCTGGGGCGCATAATGATATCATTATGTGAATGGATAATGGATCATGCTGTGGTTAACATAAACTCTGGCATAATACATTTGCGGCATTATCTTGTGATTTTACATGTCACTTTTAAAATCCACAAATCAAAATAAGGTCAATCATTATGTAAATATAGCATTATGGATTATGTCATTATCTGTTCAAATATGAAATTTGCTTAATTCGATATATTTTTAACATAGTTAATACTAGCACTGTTGCATAATGGTAAATGCATGCTTATACTATTAAATGTCATAATCTTTTTTATGTTTTCTTTATCTGTTTATTTATTTATTATATTTTTTGGGTGGTTATACTTATAGTGTATTTGTGACACATTTTTTGTGGGGATCAATAATAGAACCAAATTTAGGGGTTAGACACCTGTTTCTTTTATAATTTACTAACTTTGTACCCCGTGCAAATGCACGGAAAATAATTTTAAAATATATCAAGTAAGTTTAAATATAGATAATCATTTTTATGTAAAACAATTATATAAAATTGATCTATGCTCTCCTTCTATTTTTTCTTTCTTTTTTTACTTCAAAAATCTCGATTAATTACTTTTGTTTTATTGCCCTCGATATCAAATTATGATTGTATCTGGATTAAAAATTATATTTGAATTGTTAAAAAAAAATTGAATAAATTGACAGTGGTATATAAAGAAATGAACTTTATAACTGTAAATAATAAAATTGAATCTTGATATTTGTTTGGACCTTGAATTTAATTTCATTTTTTTATTTGAGTTATATATTGGGGTATTTGTAATATATTGTTGAGTTATGGACCTTGTTTCTTCTAGTAGTAACGGTGTTTATTTTGTACATGTTTTTATTGTTGAAAAGCAGGAAATTGATTTGTGGTATACCTGACAAATAAACGAAACCAAAAGATTGGTAGTTGGTAATGTGTTTTTAATTTTGTCTTCAATATATTCTCATGAAAAAAGAAAATGATATGTTTTAAACACTATTTTCGAAACTATTTGTGTTTTGTTTGCTAACATCACGTAGCACTGATGAATTTCTTTAGTTTGTAATTAACTGTGATTTTATTTGCAACGAATAAAAAATGAGCCATGTAGGAAAAAAACCAAGGATAAATAACATTTGAAGACTTCCTCATTTCATATTCCAATACATATAAGAAATTAAGTTCATAGTTTTTTTTTGTTTTTCTTTTTCATATCAACACGGATAAATTTCTATTAACTACTACATTTAAATATGGGAATGGAACTTCTCCGTGCATATAATCATTTTAGGCATTTCCAACATGATTTGTACCAATGGTTACCAATAAAAGATTCAAAATAATAGCAAATGTAGCTCCCAACCTATATTAATAAAACTATGTTCGATAATAAAAATAATCAACCTTCGTTTGTTAATAAAAGTAATTAACATTTTAATCCACGTGTTGGAATAAATCAAATTAGGGAAAAATAACTATCGCTTGTACACAAAGACAAAGGTGACAATTTATAGTTCTTACATGTAAACCATTATTTCCAGCATCTTCACATTATTTAACACAGATAATCAACTCCGACTTCATTACAACCGAACTATCATTTGGCACAACAATGGAATCCCAAATTGCACCTTAATTCAAAATTTGAAACATTATGATAAAAAATTGTCAAGTGCATTAAAACTATATGAAAATTGAAAACTCGTACCATGGGGTTGTGGAGAATAATTTTTCAATCTAAGATGTTTGAACACTCTTCATATCCATATGCTTAAAACAACTTCGTATATTGTATTCTTGTAGCATCAAACCACATTGATCACTTTGTCGTGACTTCTTTCAGAAGTGTGAATTCGATGATAGGAACCTGGAAAAATAAATATATTTTGTGCATATGTGGGTGAAATTGTAAAAAATAAAGTGTATAATTTAATTTATGGTAACTACATTCAAGGATTTTAAATGTGAAATTGATAATTTATACGAATGGTTAATGTGAAAGTGGTAACCACGTAGTTAACCACTAAAACATCATCTTCTCATCCACTTAGAAAGACAAATAAAATAAATTAATAATAACCCATTACCTCATTATTCAATTGATTTGTAATTAGCACACACATATATATTGCAATTGGTTAATAATCATAAGTTAGCCAGCAGGTAAGGCCACAAATGAATTTTGTCATCAAGTATAATTATGTATAAGTAACTGTATAAATTAATTGATATTTTTTATTTAAAAGTATAATTCCATGTAAATAATTATAATTACGTTTGATGGAGACATGATATTATCCATTTAAAATAATTCAACATCAATATTAATAGTTAAAATAAATAACTACAGGATTTGGTATTATCATATTGTGAAAGTGGTAAATATATACTCAACCCATCAGTACAACCTACAAATAACTATAAGTTTTGGTATTATCATATTGAACTCCATTCAACCGAACTTCAACGCCAAATAGCTCTCTTCCAGACTAAATGTTTATAATTTTATTAATTCAATTTTATGCTTTATCCGTTACTATTAAAATTACATTCTATTAATTGCTATTTCATGTTTGCCTAAGAATATTATTGTCAATTCACCTCATTCGAAGCATAATATTGTATATTTGCAATTATAAAGATAATGGTTAGTGGAGACATGTTATATGTTTAAAAATAACTAAATACACTAAAAAACATATCAGTTAGACAGAGCAATTACCGCCCACTACTCCACGTCAAGGGTCCTAATATTAGACCAACAAACAAACAAACAAAAAAAGTGTGAAAAATACTTACCATTTATGGAAAGTCACTTTTGGGGGACCCACTATTGGACTTACTAAAAATGGAATGAGTTGAGGTACAAGTGGCAAATCCAATTGAAAGGAACATTAGATTTCCTGGCAAAGCAAAGCCAATTAGGTTGAAAATGTACGGGAGAAAAGGACATGCACATTGTGAATCAATTAATTATACTGTAATATTTCGCATTATGAGATCTAACTAATTATTACAAGACGGCCCATTTGCGTAATGGACATGACAAATGATAAATAATAATTTAGTGAGCTGACACTTGCTCATTTGTTATTAAACTGCTTCAAGGAAATATTTAACTTGAGGTTCTACGGATGAATAAGTCAAAACAAAGAGCGATTCGACATGGAACTTTTTGAATGCTTTGCCTTTGATGAATTGAAAAATGAGAGAAGTTTTGTGGAGAAAGAATGAATGAAATATTTTACAAGAATGCTTTGCATTCAGTTATAGTTCCAATAAATGTGGATTGCTTAAATATAAGTTGTATCTAGTATGTCTAATAGTTAGTCATACATATATATATATATATATATATATATATATATATATAGGCTGTGTTTGGCAAGTCAATAAACTAGCTTATAGTTTATTTGATTAGTTTATCAGTTTCCTTTATTTAATTAAGTCTCGCTTGGTAGGACGAGCTTTTTTTAAAAGCTCGAACTTATCTCATAAGCTACTTTAAGTAGCTTTTCAAATAAGCTAGTTGAATTTTTTATTTCAACTACCTTATCAGCTAATTTTACCAAACACTTTTATCAAATAGGTTAGCTTTTTCAGCTATAAGTCATAAGCTATAAGCTATAAGCTCGAAAATTATATATAAGTTATAAGCTAACTTATCAGCTAGTTTTACCAAACATAGCCATAATATATATAATTTTATATTTAAAAATATTATAATTTGAAATACAATATAAATAAATATTTGACATTTCATAATATGAGTATACATTTTTTGTAAATGATCATAATTGCTTAACAGTTTAGCAACATAAACCAGCATATATGTATATATATTAAAAGTATCATAAATTAAAATACAAATAAGTAAGGATATGATATTTTATAATTTAACTATACATGTTTTGTAAAAGATGAAAGATGCCAAACTAGCGTAAAACGAGATGAAATAGTCAAAACATAAGTGTGATCCTATACAGTAGTATCTGAAAACTTTTTATCTCAATTGAAATGAATAATGCTAGTTTGAGAATTGTTTTGACATAGTGAATGAGATAAATGATGTGTAAGTATAGGAATTGTTTGTTTTAAAATTAATTTAATATGTTATACCATATAATCCTTGTCATGTGTATATTATATCAAAGTTCGTGTCAACTATTATGTTACTGTCATAACCCTAGAAATAAAGGACAAGTTGTGGAGGAATAATAATAAATAAAATATTTTTTTATAATATTTTTTATCCAACTTTAATTCCAATAAAAAAATTGTGCAATAAAACGAAAATAAAGACACATCATATTCAATCGACCCAATATTCTTCGTGTTTAAAGTTAATTATTATTTGGCTTCAACCTTTTTATTATATGGCAACTCAAAATAAGTGAAATTGTACAGAGCAATAAAATATTGAGCAAAATTCAAACAAACATTTGATAAATAGATTTTATTAAGCCTGACAACACATGACCGTAGGAGTAACGAGTAACAGAAATTTCATATTTCGCCAATATATATTCTCAAATTTAAATAAATATATATTTTGTTTTAATCCAATCAGCTTTTGCACCATAACAATGCTAGCCTAAAATATATAAAATAATACGACGACGTTTCGACTAATGCTTTGAGATCTCCTTGGTTAATGGGCCGCCGGGCTTTTCCAAAAAAGGCCCATTTATTGGTTTTCACTGTCCTCTGGTTTTGTTATTATTGATGAGCATCTCGCGCAGCTCGGCCGGGTCCATCTCATTGGACTGGTTCTCGGGTCGGTAGTATCCGGTAACCGGGTCGGGCGCCCACGAAATCTTTCCGGGTTCCTCCGACCCCTTTTTCAACATCACGGCCGGGGCTCCGTTTATCGAGGTGCCCGACCCGACGCTCTGACTCGCCGTGGCAAAACCTCTCCTGTAATCAGAAAATTAACCCGCCGTTAATCATCAATTAATTTCAATCATATCATATATTTAGTAAAAAGTATAAAAAAAAGTTAATTACGTTTCAATATATAATTATTTATATATAAATATATCGCATAAAAATTGGAAACAAATTTAAGAAAAAGGAGAAAATAACATAATCCATGTGTGTACCTGGTGAGGACAGCTGATAATTCCTTGGCAATCAAAACGCGGGCCATTTTCAATTTCGTAACAAAAATTGATAATTGATTAAAACAGAAAAGAGGAAAAAAATATATATTTGAAAAAATCTGCAGAAGCGGATTTTTTCTATTTTCTATTTTTCCTTTTCTGCTGTTGGTGTGAAAGAGTTTCTTTGTTAGGTTTTGTGAATGAATGAAAAATTCTGGCAATAAGCCGCCTTATTTATAGGAAAAGGAAACGTGTGAAAGAGTTAATGAAGGGGAAAAGTAGGAAAGTGGGATGAGGAGAAATACGAGATGGTTTTGAATAAAACCGTGGTTGTTTCTCCGCATGTTCATTGACAATTGGGCAATTTGGTCAAATTTTCTACTTTGTGGAATAATTATTGCAGGGCATGTTATTGCAATAATTGAGTTTTTTTTATTAATAAACACAAATTTTCGTGGGAGACTAATGTTTGTTAAGTCGATTTATCATAATATATGTACAAAAAGTGCATGTTTACATTATTTTATGCTATATTTATTTTTACATTGTTTTTTAATATTATGATATTTTTAAATATATAAATACTTGTGTGATGCATCTCAATGACAAAAAATTTGATTGTCTAACATGTTTAAGTATTGATTGTTTTTAATTAATGGAAAAAAATGGTCTATCTAATGATTAAGTGGACCTAAATTAATAAGATAAATCAATAATAAATGAAAATTTCTACCTTTTTTTATTGAAAAATTTACATTATTACAAAAAAAATATTTTTCGTAACAGTATGGAATAAATCGGAACACCTTCAATGTATATCGATGTAATTTATTTCAATTTTGAGGTCTAGTGNATAAACATTAAACTAATTTAACATTTAGGTAACTTCAAATATTCTAGCCTTTCAGTAAATACTTAAATAATATGATTCAATTTTTTTTTTTTACGTTGAGCCTTAACTTTCCACACAAATGGTTGTTTTAATTTATTGCAAACACCTCCATCTATAAGACTATATATAAACCTTAACTTAAAAAGCAATATAATTTTATAATTATAAGATATTTATTATGCATTATATATAGCCTATTGATATATAGTTCATAAAGGAAACTTTATCAGCCTAAGTATTGGAGGCACTACTTCTAAGCAAATTGCAGCTTTCAATAACATATACTTAATACTTCAGATTGAAACCCAATTTAAAAATGTATAGCATTTGGATATTTTATAAACCTATTGTAAACTTTAGTTTCCGACAGAGTGATTGACTATTTCAAAGGCAAATATGATAATACGTTAATATTTCACCATATATTAAAAAAAAAAAGCTAAAAAAAAATATGCAAGTTATTAAGGGCATGTTTGTATATAAGAAATCTCAAAAAAATTCTAACATTTTAACTTAACCATTTTTTTTAACTTAACTCCACTATCATCAATATTATCAATATAATTAAATAATATCAATCAATCATTCATATACACCACATCAACCTTAATTCACTATTCATCCACTCACAATATTTTAACTAACTATCACATCAAATATTTAATTATTTTATTTTAAATATTATTTTAATATACCTACTAACAATTAATCATACTACCTTTTCCAAAATTAACCAAACCAAACTAAAAAATCCAACAAAACTAAAATTTTCATATCCAAACATGCTCTAAATTGCTTATTAGCCCAATTGACAAGTAATGAGTTTGAACTATTAAACAAACGGGCCGCTTATAAACTCAGCTCAACTTATTTATTGTGATTGTAAGCTCATTTGATTAATAAGTCGGGCTTGATTCGTAATTTTTTTTTTTTTAAATTACAATTTCAGATAATATCGCTAATTTAATTGTATTGTGAATTTATATTGCATGATCCTGTTTAATATGTTGGAATTATCGAGCCTGAGCTCAATTATTAGCTCGTTTTAATTAACGACCTACTCCGACTTATTAAAAGTTCGAACTCAAAATTTGAGTACATGAGCTTGAGCTTCGATTCCTTTACACTATGATCATGACACAATAATAAAACAATTAAACTAATTTGTGTTGTTTTAACGGGTCAATTTGAATTGTGTGTGATTGAGTGAACCGGTTCACGCAAGAAACTCGCTAAGACCAATACCCGGCCAGAAGGAAGAACAAATCAATCAAAACAAAATGCCATCTTACGAAACGTGGCTCCACAACGTCTCGAGACCTGAGTATATTCCAACGGCGGAGTCAATGCTGGCTGGTCAACTCAACGTTGATTTGCTGTTTGATATTAAATTATTTTACTATTTTTTTTTAATATAATCAAATTAGATTGTTTACGAAACACAATCGATTTAATTTATTTTTTATATAAATGAGTCGAGCTTATTTATTTATTTATTTATTTTAACAAAATTATAAATTTTAAGGAACAATCGAGTCGAGCATATTTGCGAACGAATAAATCGTATTCACGAACAACCCATTTGTGATTTTTTATAAGTCAAATGAGTAACTTTCATGAGCTTAGCTGAAGCAAAGTCTTTAGTTTTTTATTTAATGGCCACGAACACAGAATGTTAGACTCAATTTGAATATGACACCAACGCCGAATAGCATAATGTTTGGATTTTGAGAGTCGGATCACCTTTTACTATAAGTTAACCATGTACTCTTAATAAGAGTAAAAAAGAAATTTTCATTTAATATAAAATGATTTGATGAATCGTCACAATTAATATGATTTTAGATATTAAAAAGTGATATCAACATTATAAATGCTATTGTTTTCCAACTCACCATACCATACTTCATATAACAAGATGTACTGGAAATTAAATTAATGTACTTCATATAACAACAACAAGATGTACTGTAATTTGATCATCTACATGACTTTGTAAGAATTTTAAGGTCCAAAATTGTGATGCTCTAAGCATGTCTAAAGCACTACGTGATTATTTTTGTATTTGTAATTCAGAGAATATAATGTCTCAAATCCACGAATGTGGGTACATAATGTAAGCATAATGGATCTTGAATAAATAATTTGATGTATACGAAATACTTATTTAATGCGGAAGACGATATAATTATGATTTTGATCTTGGTGATCTCACGAGACTCTCGTAATTCTTTTGATCCAAATAAATTTTTCCCTCCTGACCGTTCCTTAACGTAGCAGACAACTGATAGGAAATTCTATATACCTTAATTAGAGGAGAGATGACTAATGTATATATGGGTTGTTTTAAATCTGGCACGTCCATCAAATATCAGATTAATGACTCAAATTTGTTTGACTATAAATAAAGTCCTAGTCCAATAGGATAATTAATTACGAGTTCAATACTTTGAGGCCGCATATTCTTATACATAAGTTTTAATGGATAAGCTATTCCAGAAGTTTTATTATTATGAACCACAAAAGAGTGACAATTGTGGTTCTGGCCAACTATTTTTTCACCCCACCATGCATACTTCTTACAAAAACTGAAATATTGCCCCCACTAAATGTAACGTTGGTTGGAAGTAGAACTCTTTCAATCATAGCCTAATTTGAAGGAACATATGCATTCATTATTATTATTATTATTATTTTTAATCGTTCACTTATATATACTTGTATAGCTAGAGTTGTTAAATGAAACATTTTGTTCATAAGCCCAACTGTCAATGTTAGAGCTCGATTCGCCTCGTTGAGATTCGTTAAGCTCGAGAATAGACATTTTTACGTACTTTTCTAAGCTTATAGCAAGCTTTTAGCATAATTCAACTCAGAAGACTTAATTTCGGCTCGTTCATATTGATAAATAAAATGAGTTCGAGCTTGAACCAGCTTGTGTACATCTTTATTTCTACGTGTGAGTGAAAAACTGCAAATTGCAATGCAAAAACCATGAGCAGTGAACGGATTTACCGGCTATACAGATCAGAGGGCTCATGCCCATTTATTGGTGGGATTTAGGCCATCCGACTTAAATTCAGCGCGCATATATGTAATAAACCCATCCACTATGGCCCAAGGCCCCAAGATAAGTAAAATCCCTAAAATGCCCCCCAAATCTAGAGCTATTAAGTGAACCGTGTTGTTCACGAACATAACTCTTTTCGGCTCGTAAAATTTCAAGCTCAGATCGTTTGTTTACTTAAACAAGTTAAACTCGAAGCTAATTGAACTTACTCATGAAACAAGTAGCGAGCTTCTTCGTGAACAGTTCGTTTTCAATTTATATATATATTTTTTTAATGAGTTTTAAATAATGAAATGGAGCATAACTTTCATGTTTGAGAACTTGTTTAAGATTTTCGTTTTATGAACTTGTTTATTAAACAAACAAACAGGCTCACTTAAAGGGCTTTTCTTTTCTACGTATTATTCTGCAACATTTAAATTTGTCCTATTGAAGGTCAGCATAATACTACAATCTAACTAACCAATTTTATGCTTGATCACTTAAATATTCAAGGATTTTGCCATTATTCACCAAACGAAAAGGGCAATACAACACTAAGTTGTTGCACAGATACAAACTAAAACTGAAGTGCAACCGTTTCTAGCCTCAAATTTGATCAAGATGGAGTTAGATTGCTACTAATCAACGGCACACTAGATTTCTGAACGACTCGAAAACACAAATGTATTGCACTACCCAAAAACTATTATAGTCAATATTTCAAACTCTTTCCAACTCAATGTTGTGTTTCTCTAGTTGGTCTTTCAACTCCATTCTCCATCCTTGAATTAATCTCTCTTGCTTATCGATTAGCTCGGTCTTCACTTTCAACTCTTCTTCCATATTAGCAATCTCCTGAGAGAAAACCAAAAATCACTTATCAGCAGTAGATGTGTTAAATTAAAAAAAAAAATAAAAAAATGGAGCTTAGAAGCATGTATCAGTGAGATTACCTTCCGTAGGGTTTCTGCTCTCGTGGGTTGTTCTTCTCGTTGCAAACCAATGAAATAAAGCTGAAGCTTTTTGGCCGCCTCCATAAAATCTCTGGCGTGTCTCTCGACATCAACTAAAGCAAATAAGAAACTACATTACTCAACCCAAACGTGAGGTACATTACATGATAATCCAAGAACACATATTACATGAATAGGAGAGAAAATCTCACTAACTCAAGAACATGGGAGGTACAAAAAGAAAAAGAAAAAACAAAAAGGAAAATGGATTGCCATGCAGCAAACCCCAAATCTAGTATAGCTTAAACAGATAAGATTCAGGGAAGAGTCGATCTCGATTCTATCGGTGAAGACACTGGCCTTACCACGTTTTTTAGCATCACACACACACTCTCACACCTACCCACATGGGTGTGTGTTGATCCAACGGTAAAAAAACCCGAAGAGGGAATGGGCCCTACTACCGTTAGGCACGAATTTTCCAAGATTTAGACAACAAAACTGTTAATTTGCAGCACATCCCACAACACAAAATTCAACATCTTCCTTAAGTTTATCACTCAAATAAATCGAAGAACAGCAAATCATCCATCATTATAACTGCTTTCGAAAATGAAGATGCTCGGCAGGTCAGCTAAATTCCATACAGTTGAATCAAAAATGTGATCAGCAGCTCATATTAATCAAAACCCACTCATGATTTTCTAAGACCAGGAGATTCCAGTTCATATTTAGTGGTCAGATAAAATCAAAACGGCCAAATCAGAAATGTAATCAGCTGCTCACATCTATCAAAACCCACTCATGATTTTCCAAGAACTCGTTATTTCCATTTCACATTCATTGAAGAATTTAAACCCCAAAACCTTGCAGTAACCACGATAATTCAAAGGATAAATTGGGGGAAAAAAAGGTTACTCTGGTGAGAAGGATGGGGAGAGCGGTCGATCGCCTGAAGCTCTCTGGCCGGCAAGCATGGCAACAGGGCGGCCTCCATCGCCATCACGTAGGAGATCATTTCCTCCGGCGGCGGAGATGGGGAATGCGCCGGTGCATCGTTCGGAGCTTCGTGTGGCTGTCTTTCGGCCATAATCAATGCACACCTTGAAAATTTGTCTCTGTCTGAATAACGATTCTTAATTTGCTTTGTGAGTTGAATGTGTAATTTCGATTCCAGAAAAGCCCTAAACCCCTATTCACTTGCCCAGCTCTTTTCCGTGTTTTTTAACCTTAAAACTGTAAATTCGAGTATCTAAATGGGTATTTTATTACCCGGTCCCGGACAGGCTGCCCGCTGCCTGGCCCTGATGCTTTTAATCGAGGCAATAAAAAAATAAATGATAGTTACAAATTTTTTTTATTGTATAAGTAATATTTTTACTAAAAAAGTTATTTAATGATAATTATTATTTTTATTTGTTAATAAATTTATAAAAAAATAAAGAAAGAATAAATAGCATTCTATTACTATTATTTATTTTTGTTTGTATTTTCAAAGAGATGATTTTTGCTAAAGACGGGACACAACACAGCTACCCCGAAATAGGATCTCATGTTTTCAAAATCTTTTCCTATATATCCCACCCTTACTTCACCTACTAGTCAATTATTACGAAAAACAAAAGTAACAAGAGATCCAATTTCGCATTTGATAAAACAAGCAAATTATAAAAACAATACTGTATATTTCTTTTTTCTAAAAATTATACACTCAATTTGCTAGAGGTGTAACATTTAAAATTTAAATTAAAAGAACTTGATAAATGAATCCAGCGCGAAGAACTTAAATTTCCACAACGGCTCAACGTGACTCTTTCAGTGACGAAAGACGGGGTTAACTCAACAATACTTTGTAAACCAATTAACAAAACCAATTAAAAAATAAAGTAAATATATTTAGCTGTTTAATATATCAGTATCAAAATTATAATTTATTTGTTAAATAATAATTTGCAAATACAAAAATAAAAAACCCCAACATGATTAATACAACAGGAACGTATTAAATCTCAACAAAAAAGTCCAAATACATCTAATTAACTTGACTGGTTTCTATATACAAATCACTTGAAGTTGAACTTTACATGGACAACATAACGCATCCTTATCTGATCCACGTTGTAAACTATGTATTCGTTGTACAACAGAGCCCCCTGCAACACAATGAAACAAATCAACTTCTCAATGCAAAAGAGTGTGAACTGTAAACCTAAAATCTAGTAGGAATATAAGGACACAACTTTTTGTATGCACATGATATTTATTTATTCATAGAAAAAATAAAAATAAATAAATAAATAAAATGCCTTGGGTCCCGGTTGCTCTTTCGGTCTTCCCAAGGGAACAATAACGCCATCTTCGAGTGTTTGAGCCTCGGAAAGATTGGGAGCAGTTGCACCAACTCCTTTCGTGCTGTAAATAAAAGAATTGGCCGAAACATTTACAATTGAGTATTTACTATTTGGTAATGTACAACAAAAACGAAGTTTTAGCAAAATAATTTCAAACCTGAGCTTCCCAGGTGGCAATTTGTCAGCATGATAGTTTGCTCTTTGCAGCTCAGCCATGTCTCCCAGAGCAACCTGTAAAGAAGTAACTCGACACAACTTAACCAAAAGGGTCCTAAAATTATAGGCCTTCAGAAAGGAAAATGGTGGTGAGATCGAGGATTAATTAAGCTGAAGCTCAAGTTTTTAAGTATAGTTTCTTTTATAAAAACACATGCGCACAAACACATTGTGGATATATGTTTTTGATATTTGATTTTCCAGTTATTTGGAAGTTTGAAAGGTAGTTGGACAAAACTTTAGGGCGTGATTGTTTATATTTTATACAGTAAATATCCCACTCAAAACTCAAATTTAACTCAACTCCACTATCTCTAATATTATCAATATAATTAAATAATATCAAACAATCATTATTATACATCACATCAACTTTAATTCACTATTCACATACTCACATAATTTTAACTAACCATCACTTCCAATCATTTTCTCCTACTTTTACATCAAATCAACTTTAATTATTTTAATTTAAATATTATTTTAATATATCCACTAATAACTAACCATATTACTTTTTTTCAAACTTAACTATAATTAAAAAAAAACTAGTTTTTGACTAGTTGAATTCATATCCAATCACCCCCTTAGTGATAGTAT